>KN549364.1:48551-73955 GCA_000797555.1 Oesophagostomum dentatum | reverse complement strand
CCATGACCAACAGCTCTGCACAGCCCCTCCTCTTCCACACAAGCAACATATAGCGCGACAGCCGAAATCGTGAGCTACCTCTCCAACCTTGTTATGAGTAAGCCATGCATACACGAACGCTTGCCAGTGGGCGCATGTATTTGCCATTCATTTCAACGAGCAGCTGTCAAAAGGAGCAACCGACACAACTCATGCATTTGTGCAGTGCACTGTGAGAGTCTGTGTGAGGCCCGATCCTACAACGAAAGCAAGCAGACACCCTCACCTTTACTAAAGAGTTCAGTCCAAGTGCAGCGAATAGTGCACCTCCGGTGGCAGCGCAATAAGACTGGATCAACTGAAAAAGGCAACACTGAAGTGTCATAAGTGAACATCGCACAATTCTCACCGTTTTTGTGTCGCTGCTTTCTCCTGAGCGATTCGTATAGTTGACGACGGCATTGAAGGACTGGTTAAGCCATTGCCAGAAGATTACTGCGGCTGGTGATCTGGAATACTTCACTCTGACAAGGGAAATTTGAGCGCTTTTACTCCTCCCTCCTTCCGCTTCACCGAATATCCTACCCGAATATATCCTACCCAAATCAGTAAATCTGGAAGAAAATTCGGATGACGGATAAAACGCATAAGGAGAAATTACAGGCTGCTAACCAAATCTGTTGTGCGAGCGCATTAAGACAAGCACAAGCAGCTGAGTGGCATATCTGAGCACGCAGATTTTCCACATATAGCACATGGTTTTGTTAGCCAGTGACAATGGGTGTCCATCTGTCACACAAGAACTGCTTGAATCCACTGGGTTGAATTCTAATCGTTCCGTTATGATATAGAATTATCAGAGCGGGAAGTTATCGGGCTCATAATTATAGAAAACTTTAAATAAAGTTAGAGGCAAGTAAGTCATAAGTTAGTGGAGGCCTATGAGTGATCGCGTCTATAAAACTGGCCACTATATAAACAACAAATAAGGCACTCCTTTCTCAGGTTCAAAAAAATTTCTCCTCTCCACGAATTTCGAAATAGTTGAAAAGGCACAATTCCACGTTTTGCACATTTCGGCTGTCCAATTTTTTCGCGATCTCAACCACTGTCTGGTGTTTGGCCGGGAGCAGCATTCGCTGTTCGCCTTAAATATTCGAACTTTTAACCAGAGATCGCCTAAAAATAAGTTTTACATGGATTATTTCCTCTCTATCACTTCATGAGTCTTTTTTTTCTACTCAGGATTGATCAGGTGGGTTTTAGGTTCTATTCCAATATAGGTATAATTCTCCCCACTCTATTTGATGCCATCCGCGAAGGTCTATTTCAACATAAAGACGTGAGAAATAATGGATGAGAGTATAACATCGATTTCACAGTGGTCGAAGGCTCATCGCTCATCCGATTGGTCCGATAATCTTAATAAGTAATACCTGTAGGCAATGCAAACTAATGCAGGAACATGGGACGGAGTACTCAAACGGCGACCAGAAGACAAAACGACTCTCTTGAAACTAAGCTTTTGCGTCACTTGTACCCCTCGAACGAGAACACCAACACTGCAGCTTCGAGGAGCGGTGAATGTAACGCACTCTGCTGCTCGAGCTCATATTTCATTTCGACATTCGAGATGTAACATCAAGGTGCGCGAATCGGGCCCCTAGACGTTCTGAATTGACATTTGAGCCGGGTTAGCATAATGTGCGTGCAGGCAGGTCAGGCGTATGTATCGATGCGACTCATGTCCCCCAAGGCGACCCCTCCCCCCGTCCTTCACAGCGGAGCTCTTCGGTACCTATTGTCGAAGAAGTGAACCGTTGAAATAGAAAAATATGAAATGGTTAAGGCAACGGAAGGCAGAAAATGCCGTTGAAAACTAGCCTCGAAACGGCGCCCTGACCTATGCGCGCGTGCACGGCGCGGTTTCCTTAAAAAGGTGAGAAATAATGTGCGTAAAAACTCGATTAGCTTAATTAGAACGGAAATGAAATCAGGAATAGCTAAATCAAACGAAAGAAGAAGCAATTTTTTCCTGTTCTGATAGTTCCCTATTTCGTGTTTCATGCAGGAGCAGAAGCTTCTCTAATGTTGCTACATAGTGTTCTTTTTGATACGGCTTCTGCTTGTCTAAATACTGTCTCCTCAAGTATTCTGCGGACACACACATGCCGGTGGACACGTTGGGACGCGTTGGACCGCCGTGGTAAGAGATATCCGGCGGTCGGTCAATTGCCGGCTTCGCCTGATTTGTGTGTCTGCAGACTACTTGAGGAGATAGTATAAGTAAAAACATCAGCTCTACTAGAATGCCAAAAAACATATTTCTAGTGCCAAAAACACTCCTCTACTATAGTTCATACAAGAAAATACTTGAACATTAATTATGTAGGCTACCAGGTTCGGATGGTTTTCTTGGAGCCTATTGTAGTAAAATTATTGATGGACCAGATCCGCTTAGCTGCCGTTGGATTTGTAATGTCCACCCACCCAAGCATAAAAACTAGACGAACTTGTAGAATGTAAGCATTCCTCCGGTGAGGAACATGTTCCCAGGAACTTGTGCCGACATCCTGCCGACGATGAACATCTTCTCTCCCGTTGTCGGGTGAAAGGCCGAGTCGTATACATGCTTCGCTTTCCACAGCTGTTCTACAGTTAGAGTGTCTGATACTTCACCTTTTCTGAAATAACGCCCTTTTATTTGCCTATATCATCCATTTGACACGGTAATTTATTCTTAACCTAAGAGTGACTCACTTGTAGTCTTCCACTATCCTCTGGTACCTCCTGAGTTGCTTATCGGTGTTGAACAAATTGAGCGGATTAGTGATCGCAAAGAAGTGCTAAACAAGCGCTGTAGAATCGAGCAGAACAGAGTGAATAAAATCTTGAAAAGTACCCTAGACCTGCCCTCGAATGTATTCTGATCCCATCTGGGTTTCGAAATATCTGGCTTTAGCACCAACGTCTTTACCAACTCGGACATTCTTCAATAATCGACATCGGTGCGCAAATCAGCAAACAAGGGAAGTTTTTCTCTTTGTTTTGGAAAAGCTTCAAAGAGACGGTCGACGTGACTATGTTGTTTAGCGATCCATGAAGGCGAAGAAATTGTAAATGGCGCTGAGGTGATTAGATAGCAGTTTGTGATAACGCGCATGCTAACCTCTCGAATAGACGTAATGTATTGGCGACAAGGCAGTTCGTACTAGGACATTTCGTACGGACATTTAAAAGCATGGACAGAGATCGGCACAAACGTGTAACGAAAAGTTGGTTACTGAGTTCCCTACTCTACAAATCCATGATTGTAGGTGATCAGCATAAGATTTAAGGATTACCTTTTTGAAGCAGAAGAAGGACTACTGTTACCTTTAAATGGAAACAGGCAGAATGATTGAACTTATTAAGTGAAATGCATAAAGGACTTCCGTAACGTACACGTATTCATTTACTGCTTTAAATTATTGTGCTAGACATAGCGCTGTAAGTATTGGAGGACTGCCATTTAAAGCAGAAGAATGATAACAAATAGAGTACAATGGACTCAGATCCGCTAAAACGAAGCTTCCCAAAAAAACGTCCTAAGTTACTAACAACTAGAATTGTGAATTCTTCATAAACATAAGAGCACAAGTCGATCGCTTTTGCAACTTCTGCAGTAGTAATAGAAAACGCTAAACGTTACTGCCTGAAAGTTTAGAGAAGAAAAGGAAATGGCATGTGATTCTGTATTGCAGAGTAATAAGTGGGAGGAAAACGGCGTCTCGAAGGGGAGTAAAGTGACAGGATCAAATAGGAAAAAAACTGTTATGAACGGCCTTTATCTCTTTAGCAGAGACAACTACTGCTTACATAGAGCGTGCCCAAGACAAAATTCTCAATAGAAAAATTGGATAAAAGCAGTAATAAGCTGTCTAAAATGACAGACAAGCTATGATAATAGAGAAAGAGCTGTGTTAATACTGTATAGCAAAACCGCATACACCTTTTTCTATTACTCAGCCAAACACTATTCTTTATTCGTCAATTTATTTGAAAACCATTTTATGCTGATTAGGAGAAAAGACACGATAACGTCCAACAGGAGCTGAGGGTAACATCCCTTCAACAACCCTATGTAGAGAAGCACGTAATTACCAAATCCAGATAGACTTACATTAAATTAGAAATAACCCAACTTTTCAGAAAACTTATCAGATTCTGGAAAAAAAGTGTTGCACGAGAGCAAGAATAGGCAGTTAGCTTTGAAATAACGCGGCCCGCATAGTGATGATGAGTTCAATTAGGCACGCTAAGAAAACGAGGTTCTATGGAGTTGGCAGTATTATAAAACTATGCAAACATGAAGATTTACTTAGCAATACGAGTTTGTGCTGCAAAAAAACTTGAAAAAAGTGGGTATTTGGGTACTCAAGAATACTCCTTTGCTCAGCGTGTCATATATATATGTACATATATTTAGTGATATATACTCTTATATGTGCATAGCCTAGGTCAGCATCCTATTAACGCTGAGGTTAATTCCCACCGCATAATTATAGAACTACACAGCAAAGAGTTTGGTGTCGTCCGCATAAGCAATGTTTATGGATTACTACGTAGCCATAATGGAAGGCAGTCTTCAGCTTTCTGGTCATTTATTCTAGAAGCAGTAAAAATGAAAGTGAGATTCGTTATTACAGTGTGTGTGTGTCGTGTGTGCGGAGGCGAAAGAGTTTTTTTTGGATGTGCCTCTAATCATGAATCCCTGCGGAGTCTTACACCGAAATGGTAACTAGCGGTGCAGGAAGATGGGTACGAAAATCGAAACAGTACAAATAATCTTTCCAAAGGGTAGAAACGGGGGGGGGGATATTTTCAGCTATACATCCTTAAAATAAAGCAACTCGGAGCATCGCCATATCTTAGCCATCGGAGATCTTGCGACTCTACTAGTTGATAGTGTGTTCTAGTTCTGGTATCCACTGACTCAGCCGTCTGAAGAACAACGTCCTTGCATCTGGGCCTTATATTAAATAATATAGCGAGGGAGGATTAGGCGATAATGTCCAGTACGAAAAGAATCGGTCCGCACGCAAAAGCAAAGGAAAGATCACTGTGCGGATCGTCGTTATCGACACCTCTATCGATAGTCAGCTGATAAGACTCGCCATCTTTTCCGAAACATGCAGTGCAGCAAGCAACTTGATAGAGCCTTTAACCAGTGGACTTTTTCACACTCCAAGTGCTCTTTTTTCGAAGCTCGCCATCTAGCCGTACTACGTCAGGCCATGATAGAAGCTGCACCGGTAGCAGCTACGAAAACATGTTAAAGATTTCTAGATCTTCGGAACTGAAAACACTCCCAGCAAGTGCCATTTCAATATACTACTAGTTGTCGGTATATATATTGACAGTGCGCTTTGCGAAGACAGTGTGTGCAAACTTTACCTGGTTATAAAATTGTTGGAAAAGTTCCATCAAATAATATGTGAAAAACGAAGCCCGAAGTTCATGTGTCTATGTGGTTTGGCTATGTTTGTTACGCTCTTTTATTTTGCATTCAATAAGAAATTTGAAGGGCAAGTTTAAAGAAAATGAGTTTTTCACAGTCTAAAAATTTTTAAACGAAGAAGGCCTGCTACAAAATTTTCGGAAGGTTCTGTTAAGGTTAAGTAGCCACTGCCAAGTTTCAAGTGGCTACTAATGCTGAAATGTTCGTCCAAAAAGAAGGTAAGCAATGCACAGTAAAATTCTGTGTATGGCTAGATGGAACGACTTCGAAGTTGTTAGACCAACGCCTACAGGAGAAGATCAGCAAGCAAACGAGGCAGGCACGAACAGGCAAACCTCAGACAGATTTACAACAGAGCAGTGGATGTCTTGCAAGAAAGCAATCAATTAATGGGTAGAGCTTTTTCACTTCCTAGCAGTGATAGAGAGCTGCTCATCTTCACTTCGCAGATAACACTCCCAATGTCTGCTTGAGCCTCCGAGAAAGCCACGCACAGGGCTACTTCTTTCATCTACTTCTTCTACAAAAATTTTTATCGAGAATATTCACAAATATGCGCGCGAAATGGCAAGCTATTCCAACATATAAAATTAGATAAGAGATGAGAAAACGGTGTGAAGTGCAACCGATTAGTGCGGGGAGGTACTGAACAGTGGTAACGCAGACAATGGGAAATCAACCTTCTGAATCCCTCCTTCATAGATTTCTCGTGCAGTCTAAAATACCATCTATTTTTTAAAAAATTTCCGTAGTTAGCAAAGAGTTGTATTAGTATAGAAGTAGGGTAGAATAACGTCATATATTAGTAGAGTAGAATAATATCATACGTATAACATGCTTCTTTTCAGTCGGCACTATTCCACATCTAGCATCCACAAAACACCAAAGCAACCCCGCAGAACTTCTTTGAAAGATTTTCTTAAAAGCTTATTTGACTACCTCTTCTGACTGTCTTGAGAGAAATCAGATTCCCTCCATATCATGGTAACCCATTTCTATAACTGTGCGACAGTGACTAGTTAGACGTTACGAACGTGGAATAGTCGAAAAGGTTATGTATTAGGGTTATTTGAAAGGTTGACTATGAATACAGCATTTATTTTGAACACTAAACCCTTATAAAATGTGTGTTAAATGTAGGCAGCTGAATGACCTTTTACACACTTTGTCTAGGTAGCAACAAACGAAATAAACATCCGTACCGCGGAAATCTCGAGATCAGTAAGCTGAACAAACTACTCTAGGAAGCTTTTCGGTCAAAAAGGTTCGCAGTGATGGTTTTGGCTCGGGTTCGAACAATACGATGAGAAAATGTTTGAAAAGAAAAACCTGAAAAGAACAACTCGGAAATGACGCATGCTTATGTAGTATTCAAACCTCTATCCTTCGAAAGAAACATAGAAGATCGTAATGAAGTAAACCTAAGCGTTTTCAGAGCACCTCGTGGAAGATCACGCCAGCGGAAAGACCAGCCGTTTTTATTTGCAGATCGCTGCAGTGATGGTAAAACCAAGCAAGCGCCTCGCTACTCGCGCTCAGCATTAGCAAAAAGTGGCGGGTTCACAGGAACAAACACGAAATAAGTAGATCGAGGCGCGGCCATGGCGCGAAATTTGAAGTTTTCGCAACTACGCAGCACCGAACCCGTCGTGATTTCTCTCCGCTGACGTCGAATCGTCCGCACGTGGCTAGCGCAGCAGCCCCGATCAAGGGCCCGTCATGAGCGGTTCGCGGATGTTCTCGCTCCAGATGACGTCTTATGGTCTCAGCTTTCTGTCAGAGTAGCCCTCGTTCTTTACACCGAAAATATAATTGGTGAATGACCAGCTAAATTCCATTTAGTTATTTTGCACTTATAAATGATAATGAAGCTTATAGCTCCTGTCTCACAATCTTACTAATGCTATTCTTCCACTGAAATTTTTTAACCAGTATAAATTCATTTTAGCCGAATAGAATATTGATTTGAGACTAACTGGTATTGGCGGTTTGTCTATGATCTGAAACCTTGTCCTTCCATGTATTTAACGATAATTTACCTTACTTATCACATCCAGATAGTATATTTTGTAAGTTAGTTGACAGCACATACTTTGTTCTGCATTACTTGTAAACCTCCACAGACGTAAGCGGGGAAGTCTAGCTGGAAAATGTTACTTTTTCAAAACTAATAGGAAGCATCGTTCCTGCCGATGAAACCATCCACTTTCAACCCCGTTTTCCTGAAGTAATCTGCGTAGAAGTGTTTTATTGACCTAGCATTTTCTCAGAAAAACTGCGAAGAAGGGCAACAGAATGAGCGATGTCAACCTAGTGTTGATGTATGGGAAAACTTCGGTGGTACGAAAGGAAAACGAAGGGACTTTCGGGCACTTTAGCTAAGGAATAATTCCTAAGTACCTGGAAATCACTTCAGAATAAGTTTCTTTCCTAGATGAAGCAATTTAACTGATTACTTTTCTTTTCGGACATTCAAACGCCCTCGCGTTCAAGATCGTCGAAAATGTAGCCATGAATGTAAAAAAATCAAAGAAGAGTAATCTAATCAACCTTAGTTATTAAATAGATTGTACCTGCGGTCATCGGTGATTTCGGGAAGATCTTAAAAATCGGAAATTTTAGATCGCATAGCTCTTTTAGTAAATTCATAACCCTGAGTAATCCCTAGTTGAGTTGACTGAAGAAAAGAGATGAAAGAGATAAGAGGGATGGAGTTCCTCACATGTGTGATGTAGAAATATCACATATATGAGACGATGAAGTTAAGAAAAAAATGAATATATTACAGGCAACAAAGGGACTATATGTTTGGTAATATCACTATGTGGTTTTTTTAGTTTACAACGCAGTGACATACGCAGAAATATTATTGAAAAGATTATCTACGCAACGTATGAAGTAACCCGTTCACTGGTTTTCGTTTTCTGCTTCGCACAAAAGCACTTGTTTGAAGTTGTACTGTTCTCATATCAGCATGTATATAAGGCTTGAACTTTGAGTTTCCTGATCTGTCCTGACATAAGAAGTTATTTGCGTACGCATTGGAACAAAACGGCTGAATCGCCCTTCACACCTGGGTCAGTGTTCATCGACGAGATGACGTTGGAAGCCTCGTATACTTCGGAATTTCGAATATTCGAATAATTTCGAATAAACTATTTCACTGAAAAAGAATGGACGGCGAATTAAGAAAAGTGAGTCATTTTGGCTGTGCTCAGTTCGAACAACACTATGTTCAACAGTTGTGGTGATTTCCTTATAGAACTACGAAGAAGTTACATATTTATTAGAAAAAACTAGGCGATTTATTCGAATTATTCGAATATTCGAATAATTCCACACATCTAGAATAGGAACTAACAACTAGTTAAATTTTTATATGTTTAGAAGAGGCTACTATCCAGGATTCGGAAGCCTACTTGAAATTCAAGCAAGCTAAACTTACGCTTTTAGAAACTTAATTCTTATGATTTTTCGAATATTCGTATTCCGAAGTGTAGGTATTGTTGAATAACATTGCAGATTTCTAAGTATCTTGTGTAAAACCGTTGTTTTTTTTAAAGCCATTTCCGCTGAAGCAAACGAATTTTTTCTCAGATTTACGAAATTTTTCATGCCTGAAAATGACAAATACATGTTTTCGTGAACGTACACTTCTTTTTAACTGAAGTACATCGCAGAGCAAAATATGCTTTTAAAAAGTATGCTAGAGTATTGCCGAGCGGTAGCAAGGGCTCCCCCACTTACGCAGTATCAGCAGGCAGGCTACCACCAAGCCTTGTAGTAAAACGCCCGTCCTCGATGTAATTAAGTAATTCGCTGCTTATGCGTGAAGAACTCTCCCGAACTTTTTCAGGGTGAATCCTCTGTTTTCTTTTCTTCTTCAGGGTGTTTCCAATGACTCTTTTACATCAGTACTTCGAACAGAATTTGGGACCTCACTATTTAGCTGCGAAAGTGCAGTACATCTTCTCTTTTCAACATTATTTTCTAGCGGAGATACCGGCGAAAGTTGCAAATCCAGCACTATCCCACCAAAGCACGATAAAGCAATTAGCTGAACTGCACTAAAGGCTGTATATTGTCTTGTTCTTTACTAGATAAACGCAAATAATAAACAGCAGCTGAAGCGCACAGCGCAAATCGAACATCTCGAAACGGTGGTCTACAAGTTGTCTCCAATTCCCATGTCCTAAGATAAGTAGCTGTCAGACTCCAAGCATTACTTCAGTAAGCAAGCGTGGCTAGGGACGCGGCCAACATGCAAGTCCAGCGGCAAGAATTACCGCGCGCATATGCGTGCGCGACGACGCGCGCGACGGATTGTTTTGCGTTTGGCACGCGGTCCCGTCGGCGGGTCGACGACGCACTTCGTCCTCGCTAGCAGCTCGCACACATCATTCGGAGCCTGCTCAGCTAACAGCTGATATGACGACTGATCTATGCGACGTTGTGACTAATTCTTTGCCACGAACTTCCTCTGTGTGAATTTCGCAGATGCGTTTCGCAAATTTGCTCACCGCGTTTTGCTGTGACGACGTCATGACGCTCGCTAGCAGTCTTGCTTCTTTTCACTTTGCAGTCAGTCATGTGCAGCTTGGGACGTTTGCGTTTGTTTTGGATCGCACTCTTTTTTCCATTGTTTACGACTCTGCCAACTTCCACTTGAAGTCGAATCGTGTACAGCTAGATGTACGTTCCATCTAGTCGTCCACATATCCACGGTTTATTGGGCAATTTCCCGTAGTTTGGTGCCGGAGTGGACCTCCACGCTGTCCGCCAGTAATATCGATCTGTTTTGCATGAAACGGTCGCGTCGCGGGGTCGACTGTCTCGTTGACCACCCAGGTAGAAAACCTAGCTATCGAGAACTTCCTGAGTATCGCTGGCTCTAGAACTGGTCCATGACAACCCTTTCTGCTCTTTTCCGAAAGCTTCTCGTTGGAATGTGAATATGAATTTGGTTGCAAAGCTAAGGAGCCTGGCCAGCTCTGACCGCATTACTTCTGCGAATCAGATCGACCTGTAACTTCTTTTGAGATACAAACATTCAGTAGTTAATCCCACTCAATAGGGATCTCCTTGAAATGTGATCGTGAAAACGATAATTGCAAGAAGATAAGAATGGATATGTTTTAACTTATACAATATGGTAAACTTCTGTGTTCACCTCTGTTTCTTTATTTCCTCCCCTATGTTCTAGGATTACCTGACAGCAGCAAGCGTTTTTTGCCTGTCCTGTCTTTAGACTGCGTTTTCGTTATTTCCTGTAGAGTTACTCGTGCAGAATTAGTAAAGATACGTACTTTCTGTTGTGAGACTGCGTAAATTCAGCTTTTGTCTCGAGAGTTACGACTGGAACTGCCCTCCCTTCCGACGGCTATATCTTGTCTTTGAAGTACAGTAGGGGTTAATGCGTTAATATGCTGCATTATTGTTGATGTAGCTGTTATAAGGTTAACGTTCTACTTTACTTCAATAATTGTTTTGCGTTCATTTCCATTCTGCTTCCGAAATTCTGCTTTGTGTTAGAGCTATGCCGGGCCTCGCCTTTTAGTGCATTACATAGGACCCACGGTCTACTTCCTTTTTTGCTCATAAAACTGAGAATAGCTTGCAAGCACTTGACGGGTTAGAAAATAAAGAAGCGAATTTCCGCCTAATCTATGCCAAGATGGCGTGATTCCATAAAAACTGTTCACTCGCCATCTTTTTGAGCTGGCAGTAGCACTAGAGATGGGGAAACTACGAGAACAAGCAGCGGTTAAGGGCGACTTCTATGATAGATTACCTCGTTTTTCATTCTGCTTTATGAGGAATGTAGATGTGAGCGGAGAGGGCTGCGCTTTGGATGTTCAATGCTAAGAGTGACAAATAAGTCATTTTACTTGCAAATACCATGCATCAAGGATGCCGATGCACTTCCCAAAGGAAAATGTACGTTTTTAGATATAGTTATCACGCTATAACCTTTTGCTTAATACCAGCTCTAGTATATAAAACCTGCTAAAACATTCTGTTCTTTTTCGGACCACTTTGTCTATTTTCTCAGACGGGCAGACGAGGCTTGTAGTCGGCGGTCAGCTCTACCGAAAAGACGACTAGAAAAGCTGGGTAGGAGGTCACCTGTTATGAAGCGTTTTCTAGACAGCTGAATCGTACCAAAGCCTTCTTGGCCTTCAGGTTGCCCACCGTATAGAAACTGTAGACTGTCAACTTTAAGCCCCACCCGACGCTAGTCCTACGAATGAACTACATATCAAACTTTCTAACACCGGAAAGCAGGAAGGCCATACAATGTGAACCAAATTGTCCATTTGCACTATTACAGATGTACAAATTTTTCGAAGTGCATTCATGTGCTTGTTTTCTCTTGCTCAAGCCTGTGTATTTCAAATATATTGATGATCCAATCCCGACATTCCATTCGCTGCCATAAGCACATGTGTAAAAGTTTCCTACTAGCACCAGACCCATCAGCGCAATTTTGGTAAGCTTCATCATTCAGTCAGGCTACTTCTGTAGCAGCCATTTATCTCGCTCGAACATTTGGTTGGACACCGAAAATCATAGCCTCTTCTACTTCTACTTCATTAAGTATTCCTTAATAAGCTGAATATTCGCATTCCAGCGGCCTTGCGTAAAACCTCCAAAAGGCTCAGTTATGCTTAAATACGAATGTTTGCTGATTCTAGCTGGGCTCAAATTTACATTTGGGCAAGAGCCTCAACGCGATCTTCTGTTTATGTTCTGACACATGAATGCACAGCTAAAACTAGTCCTACTCCAATGGAAACTGCATTTCTCCTACGCCAGCATTTCTTCGGTTCCTGGAACGGCTGTTTAACGTTACGTTTTTTCAGACATCCTCAAATCATTTGATATTCGAGCTCACCGTACATTCCTCGTCACGAGAGAATCGGTGCATCTTCTGCGCTGCACTCAGCTGCCTTCTCGGTAGTCGCTCTGTCTCTGTTATTTTTAGTCACTTCTCATACTTCTTTCTGGAAATCGCCTCTTAAGCGATGTCCTTCCACAAAATTCTTTCTGAAAAAAGGTTAGGTCATGAATTTTGACGGTAAGATTGGCCACTGCAGCGACATTGTGGAAGGGACAATAACTCATTCTGCGCTATATTCTGCGCAAGGGGTACTGACTCAGCCGCGAAAGATAATAGTCGGTGGAAAAAGGGACCTGTCCGTGAAACTTGTCCGTTGATGTTGTGACTAATGTCATCTTTGCCCATCACATCATTCTAACTACTCGCACTGCTCCCCTAGATGTTTTCTGATTACGTTACCTGACAGAGGCCTTCTAAGAATGTATAGACTGTCAGTAGTCCACTCGCAAACATTTTTCACTCATTACTTTGAACTGATTTTTGTATTTTGATGTTATTTGTAACCGTTATGTCCGTGGTTTTAGTCTGACCTGCTTTCTCATGTTTTTAAAAAGCTACTTTTTACTTTTCTTTCATCCACAACCCATATGTGGCTCTCCGGCTTCACTTTTATAGGGCGAGATGCATGGTCAAATGCAGCCTACGTAGAGAGCGAGATTTATGGGATTCTTCTTAATTAAAGTTAAAGCTGTTATTAAAGTTGCTGCCCCCAAAATTTAGTCGTAAATGTGTGTGTACTGCTCTATATGTACTGCGCATGCTTCATTGGCCATACTGTGAAAAAAAGCTCCCTATAAATGATACCTGCTGAAGCTCTCACGAGGATTCATGTGTTCCGCAAAACATAGCCACTCCTTTCACCTCGTTCATTGTCTACTCTTGTTCGTTTGGATTCCAAATATTGGTTTTTCCATACAGCTCTTTGGATTGAGTAAATACTACATAGTAGGGTTGCGAGGTATTCTCATTCTCTCAGAAAGGCCAATTTTTTCATACTTGTTTTTGTCGCTGTTTTTTGGTGAGGGGTTACTTACTTGAATAGCAACGCTAGGACGCGATCGTCTTAATTATGCGTGGATTAATTGCTGTAGAACTTTTCGATTTATTCTCTAACGTATTGTATTGAAGAGTGCATTGTTCTAGCTATGTCTCTCAGTCTTTTTTGCGTCTCATCAAATCCCAAAGGCCAGGATGGGAAGCGGCTAACTGCGGAGCAGCGGCTCATATTTGTAGCATCCCAGTCGTATAGGCGCATCGAACTAGAATCGTCTGCGATTCCCGGATGACCGGGGATGTGAATTTGAAGAGGCTAAGCCGTTTCTGGACAGAAAGATCTCCTTTTTTATTTTTCCTTCTTCGTATTTTACTTTGATCTCATTCATTCTCTTTATTTCTGAGCTTACGGCATTCTATCCCATGTATTAGCGAAATTTACGCTATAATTTTTGGGGTAGTTCGTGAAATGGTCGAGCGATCACCTACAGCGATTTACCGCAGAACTCGTTTGCCTGACAGGGGAGGCATGATGTTTTGCAGAATTTCTTTCGTGACGGTTGTGCGAGCGTGTGCCTACTCAGCTGTATATGTATATATATATATATATGTGTATATGTATATATATGTATATATAGATGCATATATGTATATGCATAGAAACACATCATTGATGTCAGTAGTCAGAAATTCTCACGGCCATGAAAATAAAATATCTGGTCCCGTTTCTGTCTCAGGAGAGGTCTCTTTTTGTACTGAAGCTGGTTGATGATGCTGTTGTATTACGCCTCATTTGTTAATGATGATCGCTCTGAAATCGGCACTCTTTTTTACACAGTTTCCTTCTCCGAATTACTTAAGGTTGCGTTCACATGGACGATCCACATAATTTCTTTATTGATTAGTTTTCAAGATGAAATAATGGTTCCATGGGTTTTTTGTGGTTTTTTCAGCTGTTGTAAGAAAATCATTGGGATCACTTTAAGTTTACAGGGGTTTGCCTGTCTAGAGATGTTTTAGAGAATTTCCTGCAGACGTAGAATTATCGCATGTACTATTCAAACTAAAGATTTTTTTAAAAATTTATTTGCGGAAGTAACTGTTTAATATCTATATAAGTGTCCAAATTAATCTTACCTTGAAAGATAAACCCTGCCCGCTTTTTAGAAAAATTTTTTCCTTCAGTGAATACCACGGATTTTTGAAGAATCATATAGGGAGCTAACGAGAAGATTCTGCAACTCTTTTATAAAATGTTTTGTAAATTTGTTGCCGAATATTTTTTAGAACACAGAAGTATGATGTTATTTGTAGCATTCGATACAGTAATTCTAAACCTTCGCTGCGGTAGAATAAGATCGCTCGTTCCTAATTTTTAAAAAGTGAAAACAAAGCATCAGCAAGCGACGAACTGTGATGGTATGCAGTTTTCTCTCTCCAGATTTTAATTTTAAAACATTAACAGGGATAAACAGCTGCGTGCCTTTAGTAGCCTATATCCTCGAAGACTGAAAGCCATCCTGTTGAGCGAACTGTTTTGTTACTCTAAATACGATACTAGAAAAAACTGCGATGGTTCTGAAGAAGATGGGTATGGTTTTTCAACTTATATCTTGTTCTCTGGCCTATTAATCTGCTTTCTCACCAGTCCAGTCAATTGGAAGATTCCTGCTACAGTAGTTTTTGTTAGAGATGAAGACTTGAGGTCAGAGATGAGTTCCAGAGGCAGAGCGCTGAGTTGCTGCTCGGGAATCGATGCAGCACAATGAAACGACCTTTCTATGCCAAAGAAGCCATAAGGTTGGAAGTGATTTGGTTGAAAAATATATTAATTGAAGTAAAATTCAAACTTATTTTGCATGTACAGCATTATATGTGTCACTGAAGGTCAATTTAAGCTTTCGATCGTATAATCTTCGCGGGAATATTTCGGTGGTATCAGAAGAGCTTGCTGCCTTACATCTAACCAGAAGTTCTATCGCGAGTCATTAAATCATCTTTCCTTACGACATTGAAAGTCCTGTTCTTCTCACGGACCAAAAAACCATGTCCCAGGGTCGTTTCTGCCTTGATGGCTAGTCCGACTTCGCCTCCAATCAAGATCAAGTTCATAGTACTCGTTACTTCAGAAGTGAGACTGCGTGCATGCACCCTTTCCTTCGAAGATGAGCCATCGCAAATCAGCTTTGCTTCTGTGTAGCAGTAATGGCGCTCAGTAGGGAAGAGCGTTCATCTCATAATTCGCATGCTATATGCTACACCTTCTTTTCACCACTGCAGCGTTGAAAACCGGCAGACGTTTCCGACCATACCATTTACATATTGAATTTTTGATTTATGGTGCAATAAAGATACACCTTACAGCGCTCTGGTGGATATTCTGCGTGAGACCGGCAGTTGAAGCTGTTCGACCCTTCCTGGTTGCGATAATCCGTTCATCCCCTGCTACGCAACAGATTCTGCTTTAGCTCTGAACGTCACATCGCTTCGTATTTTGGCCAGTCCAGTGCGTCGAGTCAATCTGTTAGTTTTTGTGTTCTTTTTCTACGAACGATGGCTTCGAATTTCAAGAATACGAGCTCTCAGATTTCTGCTTGCTCCATTTTCGTGCACAAAATCCGAAACCCATTGCATTTCCACCTTCGACTGGCATGCACATTCGAACCTCTGCAAGAATGCGTTCAAAAAAGCATACATTGATACTAATCTAATAGTTCGTCTAAAATTCCCATGTCGATCCTACTAGGGTTACATATTTAAGCCTAAGACTGCCCCTCATGTGTCAAATGTATATGGCAGAAATCAGAGCTTTGATCAAAGACGGCTCGTAATTTTTCGCAAGTGCTCAAAATCGTGCTGACTCACGCAGGTTTCAAAGACTTCAGTATACAAAATTTCAGTCATAGATTCAGCAATATAGATAAGGAATTCTCCTCTGGAGAAGCATCGAGATCACTGCCATTTTCGATTTTCCTGGAAACTTGGGATATCTGATGTATCGATCTTAGGACTTTTAAGCCTTTAATCGCGAGCGATGTGAGCAATGTGAGCACTTGGTTTAGGCAAAGTTCTGCCTTTTACAGAGCCAACAGGGACGGACAATCGATTTTTCTTGCTCGGTGAGATGCTTCAACAGACGAAAAGGTTTCGCATCTCTCACAATGGCCACGCCGTATCCTTACGTAAGCGGCAAGCAATAAAAATGAATTCCGCCCCATATGGTAGCATATGTAATCAAGAGTAATCAGGAGAATTATTAAAAAAAACACCAAAATTCAAGAATGAATCGAAAATAGGGATGGATAGCAATAACGAATGAGCTCATTTCATTTCTAGAATTAATCTTTTCATTGCTTTTGGGTGTATGTGCTGCGATATGGCGTATAGTCACGTTTATACTTTTGCCGCTTATTTAAGGGTACGGCGTAGCTATTGTAAAGGTGCGACACCTCTCGCATTTGTCGAAGCATTTGACCGGTGCTACCAATCGATCGCCCCATTGCCGCCCTGAAAAAGGCGAAACCGCCGAACCGAAACGTCGCCTAAATAAATTGCTCAAATCGGTCGTGGCTAAAGACTTAAAAACTCAGAAGACTGGTATCATTGTTTCTAATAAAAGTCACACTTTTTGGTTACGTACTTCCATGCAGTCTGGCCTCACATTTACGTTAGTTTCTCACTGCAGTCTTGCAGCTGCATTTCCTTTCAAATGGGCTGCAATGACGGCGTAACGACCTCTCGAAATCACATCTACATGTTTTTTTTTTCGTGGAAGTGTCGAATGATCTAGTCACGTGGTCTTTCGGTTGCTAGAAACGACAGTGCGGTTCCTAACTGGCAGTCTAAATTCGGTCGAGTGAAGCGCACCAATTCCCTAGCCAAAGCCTATACTTAATATTTTTCTTTTATGAGAACTGATATGGTTCTGGTTACTTATAAGTTTTCAGTTGGTCCGTTTGAGGCTGCATTTTAAGTCTTAGGGTTAGAAATTATTCGATCCCTGATAGTGTCATGTTTCAAGTTGAATAAGTAACCGTGAATTTTGTGAAACGTCACACAAACGCTGGATAGGTTCCCCCTCACAGTGATTCTCACTTTAAAAGCTGAACCTGCTTCTTCCATTCCTGTTTGCATAATGAACGATTACAATCGTAGCCCATGCTTTCACGCTCTCGCTTTGTTTGATCTTTTATGAGAAAGCGCTGACAATTGCGTGAAATTGCGAAATCGTTCGAAGGCTATGCTTCTTCGATCCTTCCTAGGATTCTTTTAGCTGCTCTAGATATACAATTATTTGTCACAATTTTTTGGTTATATTCCAGCTGGTATACCCAGCCATTTGTTAGTCCATTTTTTTCTCTGAAAGGTGCAGACTTCATTTCACAACCGCTTTTTTCGGTTGGGTGACAAAAATATTGTACCAACTGGAATTTCTAGAATCCGCTGAAATATGTAAAGGATGGTGCAGGCACGCGCAAATATGGTTTAAATCAGTCCACCCAAGATTTTTCCTGTAACGGAAAAATATGGAGGGAACCGACGACAACGTGAAATGCAGAGGGTACGTGCGCAAATAGTGGTAAATTAAGATTTCGAAAAATGGAGACTCAAACGAAAGAACGTCAAGCTCAGTACGAGATTCTTTGTGAAAACAGGCCTAACAGGCGTAAAATTTCGGTGTCTGTCTGGTAATCAGAAAAGACTGCATCGAAGAGCTCTTCAAAAAGCTGAGAAGTGCCCCCACATTTGCAGCATTGCTGCTTGACACATGCATGAATGCCGACAGCAGAAATAATATCTCAAACGTATCAATCATATTTGCTTTATTCAGCTCATTTTTTAGCGTCATGGCTGCTATTTTGACGCAGCTCATTGTTATTTTGCTTATAGATTACTAGTTGAATAAAAGTCACTATATGCTGACAGGCAACATTCCCACCAAACTTTTAAGAACGAATGACGATAGGCACTTTGAAAGAAAGGTGCATTCGGAAAACGCCTAACTTGCTTTCCTGCTCTGGCATTTCTACATTTGAAAAAATTTTACCGCACTTCCTACTCAGGAGAGAATTATTGCTCCTTCCAAATAGAGGAGAGAAGGCCTAGAATTTACGTTTTGGTGGAAACTACGTGAAGACTGTTATTTTATAGTAACTGATAATCTTGTCCAAATATTTACACTAGGCCAGTGTTCTTCTGCCTCTTCTGTTTTTGCCTTTCTATATATTCTCATTTGGAAGAATGTTAGCTTACTAGACCAAAGTTCTTATCACCTGTTGACAGTTGCGTCACAGACATCAGATTTGCGAAGCTTATGCCTACGTAACTTCATACTAAACATCTTCCACTTAGAAGGTTTTATGCTAGTTTCTAATTTTATTAAAATTTCATGTGATCTGTGCGTACGCCTATGACCATCTCTAAATTCTGACAGGATTTTCTACGCAAGGGTAAATAATTTTTTTTCTCCTAGTTATGTCCAACATGGCCATGAACGTAAAATAGAAATCCTGCTAAAGAAAAACAGCATGGCCGATAGTAACAACACTTGAATCCTGGCACAGATCAGTGAATCATTTCTTTCCTTTTATCCATTTTAAATTGCGCAATAGGTGAAACGAGGCTCAATTTGAAAGCAAATGAAGATGCTTGCACAAATTTGTAGACCCAGCCTTTTTCAATGTATTGTCAAACTAAAGCACACCTTCTTCAGCCGATTTCCAGGTCGACCGCTTTTTCCAGTAGGGTCAAAACGGCGGCCGAAAAGAACAGTTGTTAGTGTATACTTAACCAATATGTCATCAAGCTGTGTGAGATAATATGAGGCAACAGTTCTTTTTCAGTCAGCTACTCACCTATTGAGATATATACAACTTCTACAATAATTTCTCGATCTTGGTCGTCTTCCGTCCCATGTTTCAACTATGATTCCATAAAAACGAGTGGCATGAAATGGACCGCATAATGGCCGTAAACGTGAAAGGTGGAGCAGACCGTAAGAGGAAACATTCTATTTACCCTGCTGCTAAATCGTTTTTCATGTGACGTTAATCAACGAACCCAAAAGCCTATTCCGCGTTTCATTACGGATTCCGCTTTGTAGATTCCGCGCAACATGAAGTTTTTGTCCATCATGTTGCAGCTATAAATTCCCCCGAGCCTTTATCTCGCTTATGGCTTGTCTCCCATTGGATTAAGCCGCTCTTGCTTCTCCTCGCCGTCAACAAGCATCTCATATCTTTACATTTATCGTATCATAGCTTCTGAATTACACGGCGGAATATGTCAGTATAGGTTTCTTATGTGGTTAGTTGTTATTAAATGGAAATGACACTGATTGTCGTAGAACTCGTCCGCATTTGGTTTTTCACACCAACGTTCTTTTTTATTTGCAGATTTGCTTAAGACGAAGGTGGTGATAAGCACATTTGATAATAAATGGAACGATTTGATTGAGTTTCTTATAAACTGCGGTTCTGTTAGTTCCCCCCCCCCCTCCCTCCAATAACATTGGCTTCTTGGCGGCTGGAGTAAGTGGGAAAATTTTTTTAAGCCGCAGAAGACAAAATATAAGACGAAAATCGAAAAGTGGAATTGTCAGGATCCTTCATCTACATTTTTAAAGCGCATTCCAACAGCGCATAATGAGATCTCACTACCAATGGTCGACGATAGTTCAGAAATTTTTTTACCCATTGTACAATTTTGCGCAACTTTTCTACTCTTCTATATCTAGGCATTCTGAGCAGCTAGAGGTTTCTTGTCGGACGTCCGGTCATGATCAAAGGAACTCATGGTTACTATATATGTTCTTATCCTAAACAGTCAGCAGAAGCTACCTATCTCCTCCTCTCCATCAATGCCTGTGGCAGCTCGGACTCTGCATGACGAGTTGTTTGCTGAAATTTGATTGAAATCATACGTACTCTTTCTTCGTCAGAGGGAACTGTTGGCAACTGTTCGTACTTACATCCTGAGCTGAGGCTACAACGAAACCTTGCTGTTGTGGTGTGTTCTTATGTACTGTAACGCAAAGCGAAAACAGCCTCCGAATGTTTCCGTTTTCGACCTGGACCGCGCGGCTCGCGTGATCTCGTGAACTACAAGGTGCGCGTCGCCGGACCCGGCGTCACGGCCGACTAGTCCCCTCAGCCCTCTGTTGACCGTGGAATTAACCTCGACTACTCGCGTCCGTATTGGCGCGAACTCGTTGCTTGAAAGCTTCCACTTGCACCGTTCTTAAATCGCTGATTTGCAAGCGTCTAAGCATCTCTCAAACTATGTGCGCGCTCCAGTCGTCGCAATTCCGGTCTACTTCCCACAGCATAGCAATGATTTGAACTGCCTGCAAGCAACTCGCTGCCACTATTTAATCGTCGAATTTACTTTGGCCTTTTTCTGTCATTGATTGGCACAGGATGTTATCCTCGATTCTGCACATCTACCCTCCACTTATGGCTTGGGATGCCAGCTGCCGACGTGTATCTCCGGCTGCAACCAGTTTCTGGATTAATTCCGCACTTCCCTTTTCCGCCCAGCTCACTTTTATCATATAGGGCTGGATCCAGTCGTAGTTCGCTGTGAACTGCGCCCTGTGGTAGAGACCTGGCGAGTATTTCTAGGTCATGTCTTTTATTCTTTCAAAGGAACAATTTTGCGACTTGTTTTGTTAGTCCAGAGAAAGGCTCCGTGAATTTTTTTTCAAAAGAATTCCTTCTTCCGCAAATATCAACGACTTCGAAAAACTTCCATATCTTTATAGCGTTTCAGGTAAGTACAGTTTGCAAAAGAGCCAACCCCACTCAGAGTCTGCTCGGCCGGCAAGTCGCGCAGGGTAGAGGGGTTGCTACGCAGCCTCTATAAAGTGAGCGAGCTCGCCGGGCAAGTTGACTCTGATTAGAGCTGTGTGTGTATATCCTAGAACACTGTCTGTTAAGTTTTCACTTTTCTTCTATAGCGGTAAATTCATACTTGAAATGCTCCAAAGAAAATCTCCTATTAGCAGAAAAATTTGGTTGCCTTTTTTCTTTTCCTCTTCGATCGAAAACCTCTCGTTCAAGAACAACGATAGTTTTCAGTTTTTTAATATAAAAAACAAGGTGGTTTCCATATGCAGAAATTCCAGTTTCCGCGGAACGTGAATGCATTACGTGTAGACTAAAAGGTATTTTCACACATCACATTTTAGGTTGTTTAAGATCTTGCGAAATTATAGTATGTAGGAACTAAAATATAATAGGTGGCTACGATTTCAGACGACAGTGCACTACGGCTAACAATAAATGAAGTCCGGTTACACTGACGCCGACTAGATTGCAGGATTTGATAGTTCTACTTGATAATCCTAAAAAAAAAAAACACGGTAGATGCCTATTCTCCTGAGCATTCCATGTCATCGCAACATAACGGCAGCTTTCTATGAGTTTTTTGAAGTTTTTTTCACTTCCTCATGCTGTTAAATTGAAACACAATACATTTCACTTTGCACGATTTAGTCATAATAATAGCTAACCTTCTGTGATTTTATCATATCATTGTGGTTGTAGGTGGGCTATACACGGATGTAATAGAATAGAATTTAAAACATCAGGAACATAGGTGAACATATCTGTTGAATTTAATCTCTGCAGTTATTTCTTTTAGAGTTTATCTCGTGTTAGGATACCTCATTCCTAGCATCGCATGCTAAATCGCAGCATTCATGTGTTACTTCGGTTTTCTGGGAACGAACTAACCTCCTTCAGTGTATTTTTGCATTTAACTATAACCATCTTCAACCTAGCGGTGCAACTAACGTACATTCTCCTGGTAGTTCATTTTCAAAGAAGTCTTACTAATGATTCTAGGCCACTTAGTAGTGCAATCTGACTCTTTCGAAATTTCTGAAGGTTTTCGTATAACAATGGTAATTTTGAAATTGACAACACTCATCACTAGTTTTGAGTATCAGCCTTGTTTAACTTGGGATGCTAGCCTAGCCGTTTTTGTCTCCGCACGGAAATTTTGATATAATTTTCCACCTTTTCCTTGAAAAATCTCTGTAGCAGCCATGCTGCACGGCTGTGACGGCTTACAATAGAGTAATGCATAAAAACTTGGCAATTTAGAAGAGAGATTATTATTTATTTGCAACATTCCATTTGTTTCAGTCAGATGTAAAAGGTAGCAGCCAAATAGTTCTTTCATCTGTAGTTTAGATTTCAGAAATATATGGATCAGTGTATAATATATGGTGGGGCAGTTCCGATGTTGGCACTTTTTAATAAGCGGTTCAGATTTCGTTTGGGAATGGGGACTTGAATGACTTCATATTATATGAATGAGAACTAGTCAGAGACCCTTTGAGTGGATGGTTTATCACCGACCAGACTTGCTTTGAGCTCTCTAAAAATCGGTCGACTGTGCGCAGGTTTATGTGACTGCGGCAGGTCGTAAATGCGTACGGCCAGTCACTCTCCATCGTCTGCATTGCAGCCTCGTTTGGATTCTGACAGTTGTCTGGCTATACCTCATCCACCTTCGCCTGTTGTTGTGTTTAATATTTTGGTTCCTGCACTGACTAAAGTTCTTTTTGATGCATAAGGACATGCGTCATCTAGTTGTCCTTGTGAGGCCATAATCACAAGAATATGGGGTTATAAGATCGCGTTAGCTCATCTAGGCCTCAGTTCTTGGAGGAACAGTAAGGGACACGAATCCACAGCTTCAGCAGTTTTGGCCGCAGGTATCTTCATTGGCGCGTGATGGCTTAATTGGAATGGGTGCTTCAAGCTTTCTACAGCAGATTGATCGGTCCTTAGCACTATGGTTTCAGAGGTGCGCCAGTATTGCCGCGCGAACGAACTGCTCCAGGGCATAACATTTTATGTATATGATGTAATCTGACGAGTTCGCTTGTGTGGGGAACTCTGGCTCCACCTCCAGAAACATTGTGCTACGAGCACCAGATTTGCTAGGTGTATTTCGGGAGTGGAACATAGAACTAATACGCATTGTTTAGTAACATTTCGTAGATCCTTTATTTGAAGCAACTGCCTTAGACTGCATGTGCAAATCAGTTCCAAACTAAACTTCAAACCTACGTTGCAGAAACATGCATAGTACAACTGTATTTAAAGGCAGCACCCACTCTCAGAACTCCTCCTGAGTTCTCGATGGATTCCGAAAGACGAACTCAAAAATAGGCTAAGGTTCAAATTTCTTAGCTCAGAACTCATTCGTGATCGAGAAATTCGCTCCACAAGACTTGTTCGCGACATCGTGGACGAGTTTTCCATTCCGTCGCGCTCTTTCTATTGGAGTCGCCTACCGCCTCAGTTGTGAGGACATAAAAAGCTTGCACAACTCTACTCATACCAAATGGTTGTAGCGCTTTAAGTACTGTGGGAAATAAAGTGACGAGACAACTCGTCCCCACATCCTTCGTAACAAGTCCCCCGAGTACCCGACGTTTCGGCCGTTTTTCCCCCAACGAGCAGCTTGGCTATTCAGCCACCGAGGTTTCATAAACTGGCTGAATCTCGATATCCCTTTTTAGAGTGGGTGCTGCATTTAAGTTGAGTGGCAAGCCGTTAGCAGTCTCTCTTGTCCTTTCGTAGTAACGCTATCTCCATGTGGTTGATGTAATGATAAATTAAAGACGAATAATACTCGCTATATTTCCGCTCAAACTTAGCTTAGGTCATCTGAGCTGGAGTCCGGAAATTACGCTTATTTCTCGTTCTACTCTACAATTACTGAAGGTTCACTTAAGGAGTCAAAATATCAGAATCGTTTTCAAGTTCTACAATAGGATTATTCAATATTTCAAAGCGAATTAATTCTGATGCTGTACCACACTGCTTTTCTGTATACTAACCAGAGATGAACGCTGAAGTGATTTCCAAACACCAGCATAACTCCAGGGGAAGGCCTTATCCTAGAAAACTTAAATGAGAATTACGCTTAGCAAGTCGAATAGCTAGCACTAAAACTTCGAATCGATGCGAAGGTTTTGATTTCTAGAGTGAACTTCATTCTACCCTGAAGTAAGCTGTTATGGGTGGGACTGCGCTTTTAATGTTGCCATTGTGGTTGTAACGTTTCTCGCTACGCACAAGTGCAAGTCTTTCCTTCCCTGCCCTGGTGCGGACGGGTTCGCTTATCCGCAGCCAGAGACAACCACACTTGCAGCACTACGCTACGGACCTAGACTTGATACGTGTTTGGAAGCGTCGCGGACGATTTCCGACGCTGCGGTGCGGTTGGCCTCGATGGGCAAGCTCGGACGAGACTGGACGGACTGGACGTATTGTCTCCTCAAGTCTTCTGCGAACACATACAAATCGGCGGCACTGCCGCAGCGCACGGGACAGCTATACTTGGAGGTGGCTGGTATAGTTATGACGACCGAATATTCGAATAATTATAACATTAAAATAACTGAAGCTATGCTGGATGTTTTTCCAAGTAGTTGATCCCATTTAGCAACCACAGAGCCAGCTTATTCTGGAAACACGATGAGTAGGACCAGTTGAGGATGTGCCATCTTGGTATGGTAATTTATTCGAATATTCGAATAATTCGAATAAATTGCCAAGTTTTTTGCAAAGAACTAAGCGGGCTCTTTCTATATATGAACACGTTTGCAATTTTGCCGAGTAATACTCTCACTCAGACTTAGACGGAATGGAATCACCTTATATGGCTCGGCTTTCGACTCTCACTTTTATAAAAAAGCACATTATTCGAAATTACTCGAAAATTCGACAGTCATCACTATGAATTACATAGTAAAATAGCTCCCATATAAAAAGAAGTTTATTTTGTTCTAGAAAAGAATGTGGGGAAGAGCGAGTTGCATATTGTCGATTATGACAGACTCTATCAGATTCGGGCTAGCAGTCAGGATCCACATAGCTCGTTGTGCTCAACAGAGCAACGACTGCGGTGTGTGAGAGGTTCTTCACTCCGAGTCGTTCTTATCCGGTACTTTTCGTAAAACCTCACCACCTCTATTTGAACGCCACCTCCAATAGACCGCCACCCTGAC
>KN549364.1:33367-47769 GCA_000797555.1 Oesophagostomum dentatum | reverse complement strand
GAAATCTGAGTTTCTGCACATTTGGTACCAACCGACGTCTTTTTGTCCCCTTCTATCCATTAGAGAAGTTTCAGCGAAAAGCTTTCAGCTGTTTTCGAGGAAAATTGCAGAAGATTACCTTGTTTTAGAGTTGATGTACGAGTTAAAATATATGATGTATCAAGGCAGAATGAATGAACGGTTATTGGCTTAGTAGATCTGTGCCCGTATTCATAAAAGGGGTTTGGAATTCCAAACGGTTTGGAACTTTCTTCAGAGCAGTTTTTGGGGAAAGCTTTTTCCACAGTTTGAATCGTAGTCGTCTTCTTGTGCACGTTCTTGTCAAACCGTGCCAAAAGCATGGCCTGTATTAGCAGGAAACTTCTTGAAAGTGCATTTCCAAATGCATTTGGACTCCAAACGGTTTTATGGATACGGGCCCTGTTTTGACATGTCTTTGTTCGGCATCGCTCGTACATTAGCTTCACAAACGAGGCGCTGTTCCGCGATTTTTCTCGAGAACGGACGGGAATTTTCTCTCGAAACTTCTGCAACGGATAGAAGGGGCCAAAAGACGTCGATTGGTACCAATGTGCAGGAACTCAGATTTCATGGTACACTACCTTTAAGTGAAAGCACACGAAGTGAGTGCAGAACGAAAGGAAACCGTGCGAAAAAAATGCAGATATTGAGGATGGTTGTTCTTTGTGAGCACTTAGGATTTGATACAAAAAGATCTTAGGGATTCTCTTTATCTTTAAAATTTATGACTCAAGATTCAGCATTGCAGTTAGTGAATGTCAGTTGATTTCCAGTTCGTTTAATTCACTTAGTTATATGTTACACTGTATTTGTTAATTTTCTGATTATAATAGTTAGCTTCTTTACACCAGTAAGTTTGTTCTCTCGAAATTTTGTGCAGCTAGTTGAAAAATAGACCGCCACCCTCTATTTGAACGTCACCTCTAATAGACCGCCTCTCTGGCGGAGGGGTTGAAAAATAGAGCACCGTGGCGCTCAGTCAGAGGTTTTACAGTAATCGGCATGATTTCTGTGAACTTACTTGAGTCCGGTGCTTACCTTCTCCAGAATGTGCACTATGGTCCACAGCTACGTTGGAACTCGTCCAAATCGGCATTCTTCGCGCCGATTTTTTAGCACCAAAGAGGAATCTGTACCGAAGTTAGTTATCGTATACCTATATTAGAGTTTTTTTAAATGATGTTACT
Organism: Oesophagostomum dentatum; assembly: GCA_000797555.1. Taxonomy (NCBI): domain Eukaryota; kingdom Metazoa; phylum Nematoda; class Chromadorea; order Rhabditida; family Strongylidae; genus Oesophagostomum; species Oesophagostomum dentatum. Next base: position 46,561 of record KN549364.1, on the reverse strand, counting down.
TTCGGCATTGCCTAATCAAGAACTTGGGGGAGGAACTCTATGCACGTGCAAAAAAATTATTATGGACAAAATGCGGGAAGTAAAGTCATGAAAATTCCTCTGGCGTATACGGAAATTGCTTTCAATATTGATTCTGCCTTGGTACCAAAAAATCGGCGTTGAAGAATGCCCAATCGGACGAGTTTTATCGTATTTCGAGACGAGTGAGGTAGACGTGCTTGCAGACGTTGGTTTTCGGACGTCTGAGCCATATTCATCTTTCTACTGCGTACATTTGCTTGTAATTATAGCCTTGCTTCTGTCCTTCTGTGAATCTCTGTACGGTCGCTTTCTCATGTTCAAGTCCTCTGCCGATTATTTATTGTGGATGTGTTTATTTCAGCCGACGGCTCATGCATCGCAACATTGTATCGTAACATATGACATCAGTGAACCAGACACTTGATGATGACAATACTCACGTTCAGGAGTTGAAACGGGTTAGCGCCATTTATCGCTTATAGGTTTTTTCGTTTGTTTCTTCCCCTATAATCGGGTCATTCGGAACTGACAAAATGAACACGAACATGAAGATGCTTAACTGGGCATCCAGTTCTCGTATGCCTTGTCATCGCTGCACTGAACAAATACATGTACGCTCTTATCATCAGCGTTTTGTTTAAACAACGCGTACTAGGCTTGCGTAAATGTTACGAGCCATGCTATGCTACGGAACGTTGTATAAATGATTATACTGCATATTTGGGTTAGTGAACAACCGAAATTTATGTAGTTCATCGTAGTTTAAAGGCTTTACGAGGATTTGTTCCCCAAGAAGAGAAATTCTGTACTGAAGCATCTTTTCATGATCAGAGTTTTGCAACAAACAGGTTGTTTGGCCAGTCTTTTCGTTTTGGCTAAAGCAGCATTTTGATTCATCTAGAAACTAAGAAAAGATAGCTTCACGCAAATTCTACTCCTGGTGAACAGGTGAAATTTCGCCCAATGAACATCTCATTCATGTTCCCACCCAGTAATCTGAACTCGTTCTGATTATTTCGAACTTCGATGGACTGGGCCGAGCCCCTATGCACCAGGGGTGGTATGCATCAACAGTTTGAACAGACCGATTGATCGCCATGCCTTATCACAGGGCTGGTGTAGTTGTTTAGACAGAATTGTTTGATCTCACCTTCCAATCTCAAGCAAAGTAGCGCATTCACTGTTCGACGATCTCAGGCGACTATGTTCCTTTCCTAGAGGCTGAATTATGGCCAGACGTGCCTGTTCAAACTAATACATGAACGCAGCGCGTTGCGATGAGGCATAGGGATTAAACAGGTCAATCATGTCTGTTCAAATTGTTGATACATTCCATTCTATAATGGCAGTCGCCACCTGCTGGTTTCAGCTACAACTTGTAACCTAGCGTACCATTCTACGCTGTTTCAGTGAATGCTGTACGAATTATTAACTCTGCAGTGGGTATAGGGATGAGAGAGCCTATTTGCCTAATGCTCTGGAACCTAGAATTTAATTTACCATAATTTTAGCAAAGGAACGTCTTCCAGTTCCATTCTTTTCAGTTATTTTTGTCGAGCAATGTAGACGAGAATCAATGTCTCAACGCGGATGGGCTTTTCTTGTTATGTGAAAAGCTGAAGCTGAGTGCATTCGCAAAAAGTATCACCGAGAAGGTGCTTTGTGGAGCCGAAGTCGTAGATTTTTACGTGAGTTCCCACTTCACTTCCTTATTATCATTTTCCCTTCTGTTTTGAATCCATTTTTCATGCTGCTATTATAGGACTTCAAAGACCGATTTGTTTCCTACTTGCCAGAAATAATAGATGTTTCATCGGGAGCAGTTGATCCCCTTCTCGCACGTGCACAGGAAACCGCACGAACGTTAGGATATGGAGAAGGACAGCGGTATGTTTAAATTATGCTCACATTAAATTTACACTTTATTTTCATCTAGTTTATGATGGAGGTGGTATATTGCAGGGGTCACCTAAGGGTCGGTTTAGCGGGTGGGTCGAAAAAAACTTTTTTCCAGAAAGCACTATAACCGCAAAAGCACGTTTTGTTGTGGAAAATGAAATCCACCGAGTCCACATCGTATAACGTTCCCAAGCTTTTGTTGCTTACCCGTTGAACCAGAGTTTAAGGCATAATTTTTGCAAATGATAGAATCGTCATTTATACACGTATAAAGAGGTGGTCTATCTTTGTCACTGATTATTTCAGCCTAAAAATTTTTAGGTAGTTTATGTTATGTGTGAAAAGCCAATTTTAGCATTTGTAACATGAAAAGTCGACCACTGCTCATTTGAACTGTGAAAATCGGGCTAGATAATCCTCCTGCCATTTGCTTGTAAACCAGTAAATTCCGCTGTAAAGGCTCTGTTCATCCCAGCGGAATGTTTTATTGTGTAACACCCGCCTATTTTGGAGAGGTGGCACATCAACTTTTTGCACAAATTAGACAACCTCCTGCTCTAAAACAACGTAGGCTTGGTAGAGAAAACATCGCAAAAGAGCATACTTAGATCGTTTCCGAAAACATTCAAAACGGAGGAATAACCACGGTTTTGCGAAGCCGTACCTCTCCTGATTTTTGATAATACTTTGATTTTCACTCAGTATTACTTTCAAGTTTAGCATTTATTCAGGCGGTCAAGTAAACCTGGATAGAGTAAATAGTGCTCTATCAACAGTTAGGAACATATTTGAGAATATTTCAATACAGTCGTCGGTTTCCTACGTCTTTTCCAGTCTTTACTAATTTGATAATAACACATTCTGAATTTTCTACCATTTTCGTTTTCTGCAAAAATAGTAACTCTGGTAGAGATCGAATTTTTAACCGACTAAGCGAATGCGAATGTAACTCTTGAGAATATAACAGTTTTTAAAGAAATCTGAACGCTTAGTGGTTGATCTTCTCCGTCACATTTATGGAAGTTTTCGAAATTTTTTTTTGCAAAATGTGGTCCTAGCAGGGGCCATATTTTGAGCACTATACCTTTCTACCTCATTCTACTCATTCAGAATTCTACCTCGTAACTCCTTTAACTCATAGCTTTATGGATTTTTCTGATAATTTCAGCGCGTAACCTTTCATCTCCTTTTATCGATTTTCGTTTGAGAATCATATTAAATTTTCTTCGTACTACAAAAATTTCACCTATGCCCGTGATTAAGGTAATTATAAAGGCAGGAGGAGGGGGGCTTTTTGGGAGTTATCAGGGGAAGAGAGGGAGGGTCAGCTTAACGGACCGCATGACCACTAAAAAGGGAAAGTATTACTGCACTCGCAGTGAGATAGTGTTGATATGTGCAAATGTCTGATTGTCTGATGGTCTGAATGCTTGCAGGCAAAATATTCCATAGCGGTTCCTTTTTGCTGAAACGGTTTGTCGATTTTATATGCGCATTATGATTTTGATAGGATTATACAAATAATACGTATGTGGAGGCCGAAAGGAACTGCACGTACTATGCCTCGCTTTCATTGTCCTCAAAAATATGACTGCCTCTGACTCTGGCTTTGATATTGCTGGACTTAAGGTTTATTGAAGCTTTCAGTTTCACCAGTTTAGTTCTTTGACATTGCTTCAGTAACCTTTACACGTAAGTCATTCGACTAACTCCTTCTTTCACGTGTACTTGCAGTTTATTCTTTTTGATTGATTCTTTCTAAAGGACTCCCTCGTTACTGCTTTGCTTGAACCCGTAACAGGGTTTACCACGAGCCACAGCTGTATTTCCCATAGTCGTTGTTAAATAAGGATTTAGCGCCGTACTGAGAGGGCGGTGATATTCGTTGTGGCTTGCACGGAGGTGTACTTCGTCTCACTGGAAATTTTCTTTTTAAAACTCTATTGAGCAATTTAGCCGGAAACCAGTCGAGAATCAGATTATCGGACACTTCCCACCCGCGCTTGCGGCGGCGCTCCAACCCAACAGTAGGAAACCTATTGCTTTTGATTGTGAGCACAGCTTGACATTTTTGCACAAGTCCATATGTCATATATCACCTCAGAATAGCTAACATTCTATTAACTGAAGCGTGTTCAGCGTTAAACAGCGTGTTTCTTGTGAGCACATTTGACCGACGCGCGCGTCTGGGTGGGAAGTTTCCGAGGACGGAGAATCAAGGGCGTTTATACTCTGTTCGTTCGCCGCAGGCGCCCTCCTCCCTACGCGCACGGTTGCATGCTCACGACTGCCGTCAGGTTTACTCTTTTAAAATCAAGGAAACTGTCCCAGCGATATCTTTTCTGGAAGCCTAGCTCGGGTTCTTCACGGCTGTAAAAAGCAGATCCAAATATTCGGCCGCTAAAACTTTCGACCACCAACGGTGACCGCACACGCGCGACCGCGCGCGTTCGAAAATAGACGCCTGCGTCGAACGAAAAGAGGGTACATTCGAGCTGATGCATTCATTTTATCGTTTGTAGTTATATATGTCCATGTGTGACTTCAGCTATTTGAAAAAATTCACTTGATGCTGCAGGTTTGATTTCGTGTGGTTATCGCATCCGAGATACTCGGAAGAGGGCTTAGGCCTTTGTTTCATTATACGTTTTTCAAAATTTTAGCGTAATTACTCTCGTTGTTAGAAAAACTCAACAGATTTTGTATATATAGGCTGACCCGATACGAGACCCGTTTGTTATGCGAGAATACGGAAGACCTTGTTCAACTTTCCGTCGTCGACATAAATGGTCTTTTCGAGCGTGCCGACGTAGAGCGGACTGGACGGGTTTCTATACAACAGTTTCTTGCTCAATATCGTCTCCAAAAGCGACTCAGTGCTGAGGTTGGTGTTGCTGCTGGGTAGTTTTAGCTGTGAAGAGTTCCACTTTTTTGATTCGCGACTTTGTATATTATTCATAAGCTAGTTCTCATCCAGGTCCACTTCATCGCTGATTCGTTCGTCTCTTCGCTAAACTTGTTTGAAGCTCTTGATTCAGCTAACTCGGGGTAAGTGTTAGTAACGTTGCAGTTACGGTGAAGATACCGAATGCAGTCATTTTCTTCATTTTCAGTACTATTGATTCTCATGATTTGCTTGAATATTGGAATAAGGCTGGTCTTCGAATAGATGAAGGATTAGCAGTCCTTGAGGTAAGTTTTGTTTGTTGGGTTAGTTCAGCAGTTGAATGTTAGTAGGGAATTTCAAGGCAGGGATGCAGACTTTGATTCGGGTGATTTTCTTTCTTGTCGATGAACAGCAAGCAGTAAAATTTTATGGACAGTTTGTGACTTCGGCGTTGTCGTATTCTTTTATTGTAAGGAGGATTCGTATGAACCTCTTGAAACAGAATTATAAGAATTACATAGTAGGTTGGTCAGTCGTAGTTTAATAGGGAAATAGTAATCGTGCAGTGCTTCCTAATACATTACTTTATTTGAGACCGAGATCTTCACAGGAGCGCTTAGATTTTGCATTTTGGTGCTTAACATCTTGTGCGAGATACAAATAGAAATTTCCTATGATTTGATTTCGCTATGAGGAGTGCGAAGCTGCGCAGAAAATTTTCCTGAGAACGAGCGCATTCCGCTAGTTTCTGCGCTCTCTGCTGCACTTAGCCTTTTGGCAGTGATGTGCCCAGCAAACTCATCTAACCAGGGAGGTCATTTTTGGTCGTGTCTATCTGTCAAAATGGCATGTGCAGGCGAATTCCTCACACACTCTTTAGAGAGTCCAAAAAATCTAGGTGCGAGCGGTTGGCACGGACGAGTTACAGGTACATAACCACAACAATGCGTGCCGGCTCGTAATAGTTGAAATTGGTCATTAAAATCACAGCGAAGGTTCTCTACTGGTGAGATGAATCACCGATACCGCTACTCGACCTGGCAAACCGCCAACAAGGGAACGCTAGCACGGCGCTACAGCGGTGAGGCGGTGAGGAGATCAGGCTGTTATGTTGGGCGGCCGAGTGGCCCGACGAAGATTTTTGTTGTGTCGTAGGACTGTACCTCCAACTATACCCTGGGTTTTCTCAGGCGTCGAAATCATTGTTTCATGAAGTCTTTCAGAAGAAGTTCTGTTATGATTTGATAATAGAAAATAGTGTTTATAAACCAGTTTACTGGGCAAGCCGCTAACGAACTCTCATATGATCCATATGATCGGACGAGCCGTCGCGCTGCGTTGTTTTCGAGTGCCTGTAACTCTTCCGTATTAACCACTCGGGTCTAGTATTTTTGTACTCTCACTAAAGAGCGTGCAAGGAGTTCGCCTGTTATGCCATTTCGGTAGACGGACAAGACCAGGTGACCTCCCTGGTGGGTTTAAACAGTTGTATTTTCGTTTTAAATTCCCAAATTTGCCACAATCTTAGATGTTCTACTGGTCGATGTCGTTGAGCTGATTGAAGTGGTGAAATGCAATTTTAAGGGTTTTGTTTGTTTACGATATTTTAAAATACTGTCATGGCTGCTTTAACAGAATAGAATATCGAGCCGCATATTCGACAAATATGTCTAGTGATTCTTGGCTGGTATTTTAGAGCAAAGGGGTTCTCTTTTGCAAGCTTAGCTAAAACGTATCATCTTTAGTGTACGCCGTTTAGGTTTTTCTGCGTAGAATTCGATGTGTAGAAATAACTACTTGTCATCTGCAGGAATCTGGCCAGCCAGTGAGTGGCAACATAAACGCTGTATACTTGTCGGGATTTTTGGAACGGGAGTTATCAAGATCCACATCTGAAGCCCCTGTATCCGTGAAGGCTGCTATCATTGCCTTACACTGTTGTATCGACAATCTAAGGTGAGAAATCAAATTTGTTTAAAGCATACTCTAAAAGACAAACCACACTCATATCTTGTTCTTGTTTAGTAGCATTTAGTCTTATATTATAAGATTTGTACTTTACTTATTATATTACGATGAGTTTATTTGCAGATGTATGGTTAGAGAAGGTGAGTCGAGGGCTGAACATCTCCACAAGCAGCTCCAACAAGCAAATCAGCGAAGAACCCTTTTGATTGAGGAACTAGAGCACAATCAAATAAGCATAGAACAGGGTTATGAAGCTAGGCTCAGGTAAGCAAACAAGCCAGTGATTGTCATTTTTGAGTAGTCCCTACAACTTTTTCCTTTAGGGAAACGGAAGAACGATATCGGGCTAGGTATATGCAGATGGAGGATAAATTTCGCCTAGATAAAAGGGAAATTCAGAACGAAGTTGAACAGGTGTTGTTTCTGCAATTTTGCTGTAGTGTATGTTCTATAATCTAAAGATTTTAAGTTGGAAGAGGAATTGTCAAGGGTTCGGCAGGTGGAAACGTCGGCTAAAAACAAAGCCATGCTGTTAGAGCGTCAGAACAGCCGTTTGCTTGAAGAAACGCGAGAACAGTCTGAATCGATAAGCCAACTGGAACAGATCAATAGGCAACTTCGGAACGAATTGAGTAAGGTAGAGTGTCATATGGCTGTTTTCGACTACATGGTTATTAAACTATGTTAGCTGCATCAGTTTGGTATTACTTGCTCCTGAGATGCAGATTTTTCAGTCTATACGTTCGGCGGAGGACAACACTCAGCTAATTATGTACAAACAGAAGTTGGAGATTGTTGTAGCTCATAACAAAGTATGTTTCATGTAAGTTTCGCGTAATTCTGGCTACATTTTCATTATTTTAGCGACTGCGGGAAAAGATCCAAGAATTATCCGTTTCACAAAAGAAGAAGTCCAGAGTGAACGACGGTGAGCCGTTCTCGTTGAAGTGGAGTAATGCGTTTCGGAGCCAGGTGAACTTTCGTGGTCGTCGTCCTTCCTATTTCTCTTCATTTCTTTTTTCTCATCTTTTTATCTTGTCAAGTATGTTTTTTGATCAGGTCATGTGTTCTATAGGTGATGCTAATCCGAAAACGAAGGTTAGCTAAGGGCGATACCTTGTCCGAGATGGAGAGTGAGCCCGAATCGATATTTGTGCGACATCGACGGCGGAAACTTTTGAAGAGGAAGGAGAGAAAACTAAGACATGAGCGGACTGCTTCTCGCATTCTTATGCAAGATTCAGGTATGCTCACGTGCTGCTTGTATTATTCTCATAGCTCGATGGCTTAGCGTAGCATTCATTACTGTAGATGACACGGAGTCTTCGAAGGGAGGTGGAAAGAGTGCTAGGAGCGAGCTAATTCGCCTACGGAATGAACACAAACAAGAGCTGATGGCGGTGCGACAGACAGCAGCTAAAACTCTGGCTGAAGCATTGAATGATCAGCAGAAACAACTTAATTTGCAGTGGGTTTTTTCACTTCCATTTAAATATTTATTGTTATTTCAAAGCAGAGTTCGTGCTCTAGCGAACATAGAAGCGCTGTTATAAGCCCCTAAAACGTTGCGCTTAGTTTCTTGAATCACTAGCGAATCAAAAAGAAACGAAATGGGGTTTAAGAGTATTGCTATAATAAGTGAATGGAGCTGACATTACAGTGGCGGTAGTTATCGAATTTTTTTCTTCGTATAAGTGCGTTTGTTCTATTCTGCAAATTGGTACTACTGTTTGGAATTGTTTTCAAGGTTGGAGCGAGAGCGAAGGCAGTGGGAGGTGCGTTCGGTTAGTGAGAAAAACCAATTGGAAAAGAATTTTGCTGAGGAGAAGATGAAGCTAATGAATCGATTACAGGTTCGTAATTAATCTTTTATATATTCTGATACTAACACATCTTTGTTTTTCATTGCCTTCAAAAAAGGACTGCTTGTAGGAGGATTTTGATGCGGAATTGGAGCGAATATCATCCATTGTTAACCGACCGGAAAATGGAACGGCTGCTGAGCATTACAAGCGTCAGATTAAGGTGATATTTTAGTGCATGATTCCCCACGATATATAATAACTCTTTATTCTAGACTCTTGAATCTTCCCTTGAAAGCCAGAAGAAGAGTTACGAACGACGACTGGCAGAACTTCGAGATCGATTCAAGAGCTCGCTTCGATCCCACAATAACGTTTATCTCTCCGAGAGCAATACTCCTAACTTCTTTTCTCTAGTGGAGAAGTATAAGTGAGTTTCTCTGCTGTTTAGCATCGTTCACCGTGATCTGCGAGTAGTCTAGTTGAACATCAGAGCAGTCACAGCCAGTGCTGATGACAACGGCGCGTCGCTGATGCTGGCGATGGGAGATCGCCGTCTCTAATGACAGCGGTGGCCAGTAAGTGTGACAGGTTTGCGACGATGCATCGTCGTCGAATGTCGAGCGATCGCTATTACTACCTGCAGTCGATATCTGTAAGAATAAGGACTCCCTGAGACGAGACAATGACTGCGTTTGATGTGCATCGGTCGAGAAGCTACTTGTATTACTACTGGCACTGCACGTGGAGCATAGCGGTGACCTTTCTTCAGTGTCCACTCCTCGAAATGAAATGACTGGCATAAGCTGAGCAGGGAGACGGCAATAATTTCTGTTTGCACTAATTTCAGGGAAAATGTAGTAGTCTTTTTAATCAAGATAAGTTAAACAGTGAATTCATGTGCAAAAGTTTTTGTTGTCATTGCTCTTGTTCAGGAATGCCGGCGCATCTGCATCGAAAAGCGAGCCGTACGTCACCTCTCGGTCTTCACTCAGCGTTGAAAAGCGAAGTCCTCCTGGACATCCTTTCCAGCGGGTGGGATTTTGCTTCTTGTGAAGAATTTCCTTTGCAATGAACGTCGTTGAGTTTGGGATCTGTTTGGCGCCGCAGCTAGCTAGCAAAAATGTTTATTTAGTTGAATTCGGCCATCACTAGCGAGTAATTTTTGTGAGTTGTCGCACATCGTGGTCCTCTCTAGCCAATGCTTATGTGTTGTCTTTCTTGCAGTTTTCCCTTTACGTCAAATTTTCGTTCAGGGGAACGGTACAAGCTATGCTAGCATGTATTCAGTGTCTAGGTGACAAAACTGTCAAACTATCTTACGATTTCAGTCCTTCACGAACATGGTTGGTCGTTGTGAGAAGTGTGAATTGGCTGAGGTGAGACTGCGTGAAATATATCACACTGTTATCGGCGATCATACCTTGGCGGAGAGTGGCATTGAAGATCTTGGCTCAAGTGCAGGAAGTCTAGCTGACGTGAGTTCTTTATGCACGTTCACTTTATAAAACTTGCTCACTGTATATTTTAGGACAAAATTGTGCTGAAGCGAGAAGTTCGAAAATTAAAAGGTCGCTTAGATGCAGCGAAAGAAAAACTATCAGAACTGCGTATGCTCCTGGCAATGCCATCTTCTCGATACAAATGCAGTCTCGGCGGAAGTGAGGGCAACGGTGCAGATCTAAGAAGGTTCGTTTTCCATCCGATTTTTCCAGTGGCTGGGATGACACAGAAAAGGTAAAATATCAACGATGAGAGAGATTTACGGTCTTTCTCAAACGGCACGACAAAATCTTCCCAGCCGAGTCGGCCATCCGACACAGCAGTCTCACCGCCTCACCAATAGGGAACGTTCGCATTGCGTTGCGAGCGGTGAGGCGGCGCGGGTACTGCGCCGGGTGGCCGAATGGCCTAGGAGAAGATTTTTGGCGACCCGTTCTGATGCCGATCCGTTTTTGCCGATCCGATCCGACAGGCGCCGTAGTTTTTCAGGCACCATACAACTGCTGCCATTGTAAAAGTGGTTGTTTCGGAAATTAGATATTCATTTGCTAGTTTGTCAGGTGAATGGATGGGATGTATCAGCTCTTATATGTTGTTTCCATCAGTTGAAGTTATTCTTCCTTTAAAAAGTAGTGGTGGTTTAGTTGGGCAATCTATGAGATGCGGACATATTTGCCGTCTGACACGTTGGAAACCTTATCGCAGAAATTTACAACTGCTAACATCCTGGAAAGGCGGTATCAAAGAGCTTAACATACACGAAAAGAGATGCTGATAGTGTAGTCCAGAACTCTTGTTGCTTCGAGAAACTGGCGCTAGAATAGGACTGCCTCCAGTTATTCTTGAAGTTTTAGTTCATTCGTAAGGACTACCGTCAGGCGGGGTTTCTGTAGTAATTAGCAGCGAGATGGACAACTCGTTCGTGAATTCGCACCCATATGCGCGGCGTTTTCTTTTTTCTTCGCAGCTATTGCGGAAGTTGTTTATGGTGGATGTCAACGTCATAGCAATGAATTACAGTAAGCGAGAAAATGTAGCTTTTAGGTATACTTTTGAGCATTGTGACGATTATTTTAAATTAAATACGCAGTTTTTCTTTTTGAAATTCTTTATGAAGTAGAATCAGGGCAGGGCTAGCGATATTAGGCCCCTTGACAGAATGAAGTGTTTAGGTTATTGCCTCAAAGCGAGTCGCGGGAACCAAGTGAGCTCACCTCAAGAGGGACAGAAACTGGGGAACGACCGTTTTTACGGATATTTTAGAAATCTTCGATGCTGTCAACGTTACGAAATAGCACGATGCAGGTACTGCACAGCGCTGGCGCCTCTTCTAATGATATTTTTTTCGGGTAGAGACGTTGCTTTAGTTTTTGGCGTTATTTTTCTTTTTGATGACCCACTCAGTCCCGTTTTCGCTATAGCTTTTGTGATACAGTTATCGGCAAGGACCTTCTTTATATCTGCAGTAGCAGTCACCAAACAGTGCCGATTTTGGAAAAGGAAAATCTATCAAGAGGAAATTTCAACACATGGGGATATCAGTATTCGCTTCCTAAGGTAGTTTCAGTGACGTTATTTGGTTGAAATTTTGCATTAGACTAGCAGAACAGGAGCGCTGTGAACATTTCAGATTGAACTGGATTGAGCTGAACGACCTGGATTCAAACTCAAAACTTTGCCGCTGTTTCAGTCAAATCTTCTAGTTTGCTTTCAGTGGCAAAGAAAAATCGGTGGAGGTGTTACATTTTCCTAAGCTAAATATTGGGGTAGTCTCTTTTAATGCAGAAGGTACGAAGTGTCAAAGATCATCTGCACTTTGGAATGCGTTTTCATTCCAATATTAAACTTGAGACGCCATGAATCTTGAAATTAACTGGTATTTTGGCAGCGCTTGAAATGCCTCGAGGAGTGGTTCGATGGATTTTGAATGTTAAATATTATTGTTTAGTACTCAATATTGCGTCGATACAGGTGATCGTGAGTGCAAAGCCAAAGTACAGATCCTAACATTGATGTAGGACTATCGCTTTGCCATATCGTCTATTAGTGTTCAAATGGATATTCGTGCTAGCTAATCATCTGTTGTTACTTTACTTGTTCTGCAAGTTTTGCGCTGTGTCATATCGAAGGATAGGTCGCATTCTAATGTGATAGGATTTTGTCTTCGACAAAACCTTTTAGAACAGAAGATTTCTTCACAACAAACCCGCTTTGCTGGACAAAGCCCCTAATGCCATGTGATTACCTTATAAATTTAGTCGTTATATTTAAAGGAATGAATTTCCTGCATGTTCGGATATTTGTTTCGAATCTCTCTTTGCGAAGCATAGGGTCCTATGGTCTTTTCACCGCTAGCCAGTACAGTAACGCTCCTTATGGCCCTGGATGTGCCTTCTCCACTCTTTGACTCACAAAAAGATTGTATTTCTTTACCTAATCGATCGTCTCACGAGGCATCAACCCGTAGTAAAATTCTTTCATCCGAGACCCATTGAAGAACTCGCCAGCCGAACTTTTGCAAGGTAGTCGATTTCGGAGGATATTCAACTGATCAAAACGTAGCTGTACAAGAATTCTGTAAAATTATTCCAGCAGTTTTCTATCTGTGTGGCTGAGTGGTGTAAAAATTGTTTCTAAAACAGCTGTTTTCTTGAAAAAAAAATCATAAATTAAATGAAGAAGCATTCGTTCTTTTCGGGTCAAAACGGTGCACGGCGGCTAAGCCAGGATCAGAGCTAGCAAATAGCTCCCAATGTTTCCTTGATCTTCTTAGCTAAGATTGACTGGAGCAACTCTGCTTGACCGAAATGCATCCCATCAAAAAACGAGTATGCTTTCCGTTTTCTTTCGTGGTTTCACAACACCTGAAAGAGCTCGGCTGATGATAGGTTAGAAATGTAGGTTACTCGAACAACTTACGATTAGTCAACGCAGCCTTTGACAAAATGCGTAATAACTCTCGCGAAAGTTTGTGCAACGCTTCCGTTGTATTAGGCAACCAAAAAAGTTGGTGCGGTTTTTCTAACTGATTATTTCTATGAAATTTATTTAAAAACTGATTGTGGTAGGAGGGTAACATTGCATACGCTTTGAAGCTTGTTTTATGCAGAATCA
>KN549364.1:14767-32043 GCA_000797555.1 Oesophagostomum dentatum | reverse complement strand
GAAAGGTAGTAGGAGAAATTGGCTACATATTTTCGTAGGCTACGTTTACTCAAGTTCAGCTTACAATTTTTAGACTGAAATATCCACTCGCAGATTTAAAATAGGTGTAGTTTCAGGATGCCATTCCGAGCAGCCGAGGCTACCGCCACCATTGAGAAGCTGGAAAGCGAGAAGGTCATCTTAGAGGCACGGTTGTCGGAAGCTCAGCAACTTATCAAGACTCTTGTTGAGCAGTATAATACCCAACTTGACGAAACAGCAAGAGTTGGCGCAGTGCTTCGCGATGTCTACATGCACCCGAATGTGTCACCCGATGTTTGTCAGAAGACGCCCAGCTGACAGGATGTTCCATTCCATAGTTCTTTCAACGTGTACTTCATTTATCCAGTACTCCATTTTCACTCCATTTTTGGTAAGAGTAAACAGGTATACTTGCACTAGAATTCCGTTTGTAACATAGGGTACGATGTTACATGTTCTATCTTCTGCTCGAGAAATATTAAACAGCAGTCATGTTTGTTTAATCAATCGATTCGTGTTTCCCATTGCTTACGCAGATGTGATTTCTTCTATGTCATTTTTAACCGTTTCACTACTGAGCATCTTACCATAATTGTTTCAGTGTTTTCTCGAGTTCTCGAGTATCTCATGCTCCTGTTTTCATGGGTTCCTAGTCAACTTTCAATGTTGCGTTTCCAGTCAATCTCACCCTTTCTGTGTTTTATGTGTTCCTTATGTTTCTCGTTCTTATCAAGTTATGTTTTATGACGATATTCAGTGAGTCAAGATACTGGTATATTATGCTTCCAGCTTTACTGAGACAAATTTTTATTATGCCTCAAATGCCTCAAATTTTGTGATTGCATCAGAGTATATAAATATGAGCAATCATTCGCCGGGAAATCCGGTCTGCGTAAATAGAACCACCCGAAGCTGCTGATCACAAAACTACAAACGTCATTAGCGAGAACTGTCAAAAAACAGAGTGGGAATTTTGCTTTTAGTGGTGGGAGAGCGTGGTTTCTCGCAAGATCCTCGTATGTCCCAAATCCAGGTCAAGCCACATCTGACACTTGAGATTAATCGCTGAGGTGAGATCAAAATGAAAGCCGTAGCATTGCTATCTAACATAAATAGACATTTTAGAGAGTTCTGAAGATGAAAAATGATTTCAGAGGATGCCACAGCAGTTCTCTACTTATTCCTAGTACGAGGCTCCTTTTAAAACCCCAACCTTCTACGAAGCTAGCTTGCTCCCGGGAACACCTACGCCTGGCCTTGACTACACCAGTGGCCGCTAACCTGTTGACTGCACCAGCCGGCGGCGCGCCGAGGAGGCATGGAACATGTCTCCTCGGCGCGCTCCTAGCTGCTTTGGCTAAGTGTAGGGCCAATCAGGATTGTAGCCAAATTTTGCCATCTCGTGCATGCCAGATAGGAGGCTCCTTCCCTCCCACGCACCCCCCCCCCTTTCCCTCCTTGCCCTTCCCGAAAAATTTTCACCTCAGCTTTGATACTTTTCAGACGCTCACCACACGCCAGATTACTAGGGACATGTCGCCCTGACCTCTGTTCGCAGCCGCTGCCTACGTCACCAGTAGCGAATGACTATAATCGATACGCACAGCTCACATGCCGGTCGTGTCGTGGGTGCACAGTGTCCGCAGGCTGAGAATACAATCTCATCTGATTTCGGACGTGCCTCTGCTCACCGTGGAAATCTCCGCGTTGTAGTTAATTGCAGTAGACTTCTCATGCGGCTTCCGTTTTGCAGTGAGCGCTCATTCCAACTAGTGCCAGTGCAGAGGGTATTGTTTGACAGTTGATTACTGAGGTACTGAGGTAGATTTGGAACGACAGTCACTGAATTACATTGTTTGGTCGCGAGTTTCATCTTACGCAGTAGATAATCCAACATCCCAAGAATTTCTTATATCGGCAATTAGCCAGCCTTCAACTGTTCACTTGCATATAACGTGGAAGACAGCAAACTCTTATTACAAAACAAGCGTGCATAGGATCCGTCACTTTCATCTTGGGGAACGTTTCTAAGCACACTTCTTCGAATTGTAGTGATGCCATTGTAAAAGCGCTGTTTCATTTCTGGCCAACAACCTACTGCTCGCGATTGGTTCCAAAAATGAAGCAAAGACGTCAACCTCAGATTAGTGGGACAAAAAATACGCCCATTTCAATGTGAAATCCTTTATCTACAGATATTTCATAAATCAACAGCGGAGCAAGATGTACAGATACGCATACAATGCAACGGATATTGCGGAAAGACATGGTTACATGAAGGATGAGCACGTCGGATGACAAGCAAGATGCATACGCAAAAATTGCAGCAATTTTGGCAAAACTGAGTTGTTCACAACTCTGAGCATTTATTTGAAAGAGGAATGTTGATATGAGATGTATTTGCGAGGAGCGAATGAGAAAAATCAATATTCTATACATACACAGAAAATTAGTATCCTGGAGCAGTCCGCGGTGGTGGGCAATGCGAGCATGGTCCGGCTTGTCCACGTTTTCCAGTGACTCCTGGTGGACCTGGTGGACCGGGCCGACCGGGAAGACCTGGTAGTCCATCATCACCCGGAGGTCCCGTAGGTCCTGTAATGAATTAGTATACTATTCAATTCTACGGGTTTTTTGTGGAAAAAGAACAATAAAGCATGAAAAAATGTTCTTACCTGGGACGCCTGGTGAGCCGGGGGATCCTTCAGGTCCAGGAGGGCCAGCAGGGCCTGGAGGTCCTAGAAATGTTCGATGGGAGAACGCGTACTTTATGATTCTGCAGTTTGCTTACCGGGAATGCCAGGCTCTCCGGGAGGTCCGGGTTTTTCAATGGCAATTCCATCTGGGCCGCCTTCTCCTTGAGGTCCTGGCGGGCCGGGAGGTCCCCAAAATAATTTTGTGTTAATTATGCGTACGTTAGCAACATCTCCAAATTTTGCAAAAAAAAACTCTGGTTGCTGAAGGATAATTGAAACAAATAGGCGAATCAAGGACGAACCGGCTCTCCAGGTGGGCCAGGTGGACCAGGAGGTCCTCGCTCTCCACCGTCGGCATCGAGTCCGGGGTTTCCTGGACGTCCGGGAGTGCCTTTTGGCCCGACCTCACCAGGTGCCCCTGGTGGACCAGGAGGGCATTCGAAGCAGTAGTTGCGTGGCTGCGTCATGTCCTGTGGTGCGTCTTTTCCATCTCGACCGTTTTCACCAGGGGCACCATCTAGTCCATCCTGTCCGTCCTTTCCATTAGGCCCAGGGGCACCAGGTGCGCCTATCCCACATCCACAACCTGAATAGCAAGAATTTCCCACTCAAATTTCCCGGCTTTGATGTGAACTAACACTGCATATTATTCTCTCGAGTCTGGTTGTCTTCTTTTATGCCTGTTGTTTCCACATACTCCCTAAGAGGAGCAGATTTGTAGCTGCCATAGCTGGCCGTGTATCCTCCATACGCATCCCTTGAAACTCTTTGTTTCTTGTCCTGGGACCGCTGTACTTTTGAAACTTGTTGCCAGAGTGAACCGGATCGAGACTGAAATACCTCAAAAACTGAACGCGATCAGAATTTTTGGTGCTTTAGCATTTTTCATTGTAGAAGAAGAGCAAAACTCATTCACTTTTGTATTAAGATTGAAGCGGACAGTCTAAAGCAGGAAAGCATACATAACATGGTCTACGGAAGAACATCGTAAATATCGGTAGAGAACTTGCAGAGCAACTGTTTCGGATTATATAATGTTTAAGTCATGAGATTTTAAGCATGCAGCATCAGAAGTAAACAGCCACTTCTGTCAGACTTTAATAACTTCACAAAGAATATAAAAAACACAAAAGGTCGACACGTAGCACAGTACAGAAGCAGGTGAAGGAATGATCAACCGGAAAATCCCCAGATCGCAGATGTCAGATAAAACTAGTGGGTTACTTATAAATATCTATGTAAATATGGTAGGTATTCCAGCATTTTTCAAAATTGTTTCGACATTTCCTTATCTGAGCACTACAGAGATATAGCAGTTACATCCAAAACAGCAGGTGCTTTCTAAAGAAAATCCTTCAAAGATAACGAAGGAAGCATGTTCGATCACATCCAGGTCGTAGCGTCCAGATCAAAACAGAAGAAGGTTGAGTGGTCGATCAAAGGTGAAAATTGCCCATTTGCGAACATAAACGTATTCTGTAGTTTAAAGCTATCTAGGAATATTTGATAAGGGAGTGCTTGAAAGTAAAGATTAGTCGATTTGAATGTGAATATATGCGAAATTTTGCAAGGGATACGTTCCATATAAACCGACTGCTATACTGAATTTGAATAAGACAAACCGATTAGATTTAAGACATGTTGGAATATTTATGAACAACACTTCTAGACCCTAATATTTATCTGCCATCTGCAGCGGAAATCTTTCAGTAACTGAGTCGAAGAACATCCACTTTCGCTTTTCCGGCGTGCGCTGTCATTTGGCGTCCTCAGATCACCAACGAAAACGCAAACGTTTTGCGGATGTCATCCACGGAAGAAGACATTCGCATTGGGATTTGGATCGAAGACCCGAAATAAGGTCGGTACTATATTGCTATAGAATAATCCTGAAAGAATGAAAACCTAGGCATTTTTGCATGTAACAGAAAAGGAAGGGTTTCTTTTTTTACTGCCGGTTTGATATTGCTTTAGAAGCGCTCTTTTTCCATAGAAAGAAGCAAAATTGTCTCACAGCTTCAAGCGTTCTTCCTTGTACCAATCGAACTTTCGTCACAATTGTCATGGGAATTTATAAAGTTACATACGAAATCATAATGAAAAGAAAACATGAGAAAGGCTTGGCGAACTTGCATCTTCATTGTTACCTGTTTTACAAGAAGAAAGGCAGAAGCAGGGACAATATTCCCTGAGGGTTATAGCCCTTCCTGAACATCGAAAGTTCTGGTTGGCTTAGTATCAAGCTGTAAGCAGAACGTGAATTTTTAAAAGTAATAAGTTGTTTTCAGTTAGAGAATTTCAGCTTCTGACAAGAATTTTGACATTACGGACATAGCTGATCAAAATGCACTTTTGAAGAAATGAATAGCGGTGAGAAGTTACTGATATCAATAGTACGTTGTCTAACTGACTTCTACCCATTTTCATTTGTTTTCTTCCTCGACAAAATTGCGTAGAGGCCACCACTGGATTAGTATTAGATGAAAGCACATCATCTTATGGACAAGCTTTTCTGATCACTACCCCACTAATTCTTAATGCTATCACGTACAACAAGCGCTTTGTTCAAGCAGCTGGTGTGAGATCTCGTCAGCTGGTTCTCTGCATGATTCCGGCAGATCACACCAGCGAGCCAGTTTCATTCAGGCTTTATGCATTCTGCCATGGTGACATGTATTGTCGTCAAAAAGGCTAATATAATAAAGGTCTGAATTAAGGAGCTCCTCTAAATGTAGAAAAGAAAACCACCAGACTCACTTTGCAGTATTCAACTTCATTCTGGAGGAGAGTCTGAACATGTTGCACATAGTTGTATATTAAAGGAACGGCTAATACACAGACGCATGCAGCTACCACCGACATTGCCACCCCTGGAAATAACTTGATTTAAGGACCTAAGCGGAGTAAGGGCTGATAACGTACCTGCAACCGCAAGCGTTTTTAGCCGATCAGCCTCCGCCTGCAGTTGAGCCTCCTGTTCCTTATCCATACCCACCGAAAATGAAAACCAGAGGAGATATACAATTTCTGACAGCAAACGGCAAAAAAGACAAGCCAATAAATGGCACGAAAGTGCGAAGCGAAAGACGAAATTCAAGAGGAAGGGAAAAGGATGAGCGCGTAAAATGGAATCGGAATCGATGCGGACGACACCGGAGAAATTGCGCGCAGGCTAAAGTAGCCGTGAACTCAGGTGGTCACCATTCCGATATTTCGCAAGCCGGTCGGCCGCTTCAGAGCTGGCTTCTGGTTGAACGTGTTGCGGGCCATTTGAGAACCAAATCCTCCCAGACTTAAAGCGACACCGCCACTGCTATTCCTTGCACCTATCGCTGGGAATTCTGTTTTTTTTTTTTTTGGCAAACATTTCATTCGGTGAAGAGTGGTTAAAGTTAGCGTTCGAGTAGTTAACCTGAGTAGAGCTCTCGGCAGGGTTCTAAGCTACAGGCGTAACATAGCTGGGTTTGCAAAAAACTCCTAGATCCAACGAGAGCTTTTGTCAAATAAGTTTTGTTTTTATAAAGAATCAGATTCACATATCGTATTATAAAGAAGAGTGTTGGTCCGAAAATGAGAAAGGAGGTAGAGCTTTATGGGAATCGGGTTTAGAATTGCGAAATGTGTAATAACTCATCTATAGTTTATTCCTAGAGCAGGCTTAGCTGTTTATTGCAGGGTGCGTACTTCTTAGTGATTTTTTTTGGAATTTTGGGAGCGCCAATGGGTCAAAGTTTAAAGCAAAGCCCTCGCTGATACTTTTTGACAGCAAAATCAGCAACTAGGTTTTGCTAAGTTGAAGTTGACAAATTCACGCTATCGTTTCAAGAACATGAAGAACGGCGCTGGCTGCAAAATCTAGAACTCTACTTTCTAAAAGTGGATTCAGGTTTCTAAGGGCGCTCGTGCTTATGCTTTCTAAAAGCTGCTCAGGACAGACGGCAGACCTCTTCGAATTAAGGTACGGATTTAGCTCGATGTTCTCACGGCGCTAACCATTTTTGCCAAAGCCTTTTCGTAAGTTGTTAAAATATGGAACGTTAATCTTTGAAATAGAAGTGTTGTACCTATGCCTCTTGCACTATGATTATCTGAGAATGTATATCATTCATCACATCAATTTTTTCCCTGAACTTCCTCGGAAACAGACTAAAAACTGAGCGCAATTTAGTGAGTTAGTTTCTTCCTCAGCCGATTTGTATGCTCACAGCAAACTAGGTCATCGAAGCAAGAAATAGTTCAGTTCATCAAGCTCATAATTCGCATGAATCGCTGCATACTTCAAGTAAGATATAAAATTAAAGTCACTAGTTCCTGCACGCAGCACTGATGGTCGTTAACTTACTAACTAGAATAACGCACAATCTTCTAGAATGTGTAGCAGACTGAGCAGCAGAATAAGCAGTACGAAGAGATTAGGGAAATGCGAGGATACTCGGAGTACTACCTCTCTAACCCCCAACAATAAGGCGGAGGAGCTACGTGCATTAAAAAGAGTCCCTCTGAGTTAGATACATGCATCTTTTTAGCTCACATAGTAGGCAAACCTGTTATTGTAGAAAGAACAGCAATTAACGGGAAATAACTAGAAGTTTTGTGGTACTGTTCTGCTCTAGAAGGATTTCATGCTGACTGTGTTTTGTTTCTTCGGACTCATATAAGCTTACCCCAGTTTTTTTCCCGCGTTCCAGGAATTCAGTTAATTTGTGCTGTTATTAGCATTTTATAGGGTTTTGCGCAGATTTTATGGCGCAGTTTTGCGCATTTACGCAATTCAACAGCACAAGGTCGACCTTCTCAGTTAGCTGTGAAGATTTTCGAAACCAACTTGCATATAAGTATTCTACTTAATTCAAAGCGCAGCATGCACTGAGGCAACGATGCTGTTCATTTTAGCGGAGGTGTATGACAGCCGAGGCTTTCCTCCTTGAGCAGTCGTTTTATCTCTGTATAAACTTCTAAGACACGTTCATTTTCCAGTAGAAAAAAGGAAGTTTAGAAAAAAAATTCTGGCTATATTAATTTCTTTTCCTTTGTTGAAAAAAGAACAGCGAATGGAAAGCAACGAAATGGTTACGCAACAAAGGCATTATGTGTATGGAAGGACAGATTACGCACACCGTACAACGATATACATCTGAGCTATGATTGCGATTGAGATTTGGTTTGACACAAATTAAATGCATGATCGAGGCTGTGTTCAGCCGAAGATCTTATGAGGATTGCGTAATTATTCCAGCTAATCGTCACGAGGAAATTGACCGGCAGAACTCGAAGCTTTGACGAGAAAAGAAGAACAGAACTAGCGCTGACGAGATCGGGCTTATAGTTATAAGCATTGAATGAATCGAGAAATCGTGGCGTGAAGAGACCGGTCGATCGCGGCGAACAATTGCTGGTTTCAGGCTTTATCACAACTCTCCAGACATCCCCGCATGGCGACGATATGCCCCAGTAATTTGTTTGCTTCCTCTCCTATTATTATTCTGTTCAGATATTTACGTTCTAATTTTAGTGCGTTTTTCACGGACGGATGCAAAGAAGCGAAGACAGCGAAGTTCGACCTATCTCCACCTTCGGCACTTTACCAACTTCCGCTAACGTAATGCTATCCTATTGTTCCGCTAATATTTACTCAGTGGCTGGCCACTGGACTGTAAAGCAACTCGAGCTTCTGAAAAGAGTTAGAACCGAAATATAATAGCGTGGACGGATGGCCCACCACACCTTGATTTACTTCGAAAAGTGGAGACAAAAGCAAAAGTATGAAAAAGACTGGATAAAAGTCTGAGGCCACACCCGCTGCTCTTTAAAAATTAGTTCCAGAAGCTTATTGCAGCAGGAGAAAAAAGATTTTAAGCGTATTATAATGCTCTGTAGTAGAATCTTCGACTTTGTGCTTTCCGAGAATAAACTTCCCTCGAAGTGAACCTTACTCTTCTTCGCTAAGTTCTCTCGGACATGTTGTCAACGCCTGCGAATATCTTTGTTCGCCGCTTAAAGACATAGTATCATTTCATACCCGTACTTCACATGAAAATATGCTCTGGGCAATCCGGACCAGATGATTCCAAAATGTGACTATTAGGCATCGAAAGAGGAGATGGTCATAAGGCACCCGAGATCACTGCTTACAGCCAGTGCTGCTGACAGCAAGCTCGCCTCGCAGTGATTACGGCGGCACTTCCTTAAAATATGGATTACTTCTTTATTTGGTGGTCTGTTTTTGCTAGCTTACTAGTTCTTCTAACTATAAGTTAAGGTGGAAAAAACATGCTTTTTTGGATTTAGGTTAAAAGCCATGGCGCGGCGAGCTTGCTACCAGCCGCACCGCCTGGCAGTAGCGATCTCGGGTGGCTCATGACCGTCTCCCCTATCGACAGTAGGATGCGTAGCGTTAGGCACCCGCACCTTTCCTCGCACCTCTCCTCGCGCCTTTAATTACTACCGGAGGGTACACAACAGGCATTGCTGCACAGACGACCGAGGAGAGGGAATGGTTACCTGAAGCACTCATTACAGGGACGCTGCGCCTGCGGAGAACTCGTCGCACGTGCGATATCGCGCAGAGTTACAGTGCGAAACAGTTCCGCAGTGGTGCGGCACATAAGAACGAGATCAAACTAGGTAAAACGTCTAAAATCTAATACTTCACCGCACAAATGCGCAAATATAAGCTGGACCTCTGACGAAACAATAAGGAAGATGAATTTCTACAATCCTAATGTTCAATGGAGCACTTTTTATGCCGGCAACCTTCGTACTTACTACTCTTCTTGAAATATGCTTCACGATGCACCATTTCTACTTTTTAGTACGGTCTATGTAACTCAGATTTCCTTACTCAGAATAAAACATATTTTTACCGCGTCCTCTCTTCGCTTCCATTAACTGCATGAACATGTCGCGATGGGGCGCGCGATGTCGCGCATGCGGCGAAGCGTGAGGCCGCGGCCTCTCTCCTCATATAGAGCTGCTCCGGCAGGCCACGCCGCTCCCTGGTGGTCTCTGCAGCAATGGCCACTGGATACCCTCCGGTAGTAATTAAAGGCGGGAGGAGAGGTGCGAGGAAAGGTGGACGTTTTCGAAACGCACATCAAACCGATGGGGACGACGGGTCACAAGAGGCCGCGGCGCGGACGCCAGAAGGTATATTAACGTCGTAGTAAGAGGTTATCATCATCTCTACCAACTAGTCGAAGGAGAACATAAAAGAACAAGTTCAGATGATGTTTTACATTCACTGCTCCTATGGACTTACGTGGACAGCTGAGACACGACTTTAATAAAAAGATAAAATACGATCTTTTGACCCCGCAGAAAAGGGTGTTTTGGTTGTGATTAGTGTCTGCTGTGGCCGTATTCCGAAATGGCCCGGTCAGGGCCATACATGGCCCAGGGTGCGCGGCCCTGGCCACGCCCGCTTGGCCCAGCCGCTACGACCCGCTATTCCCGAAAATGCCAGCGGCCCTGGGCCATGGGGCGCGCCTTTTACTGTTTTCTGGAGCATAGTAGGAGAGAAATTAGGAGTTGCTTCAAATGCGCGCTTTGTTTCAAACGTTTCTGTTTCCTATTTTTCTTCCGCTTTTCGTTGTTTTTGCTTATGCTCAGTCGGCCGAGGGCAGCCGTCAACGGCAGCCTTCGCGCGAGCGTTTTTGACGTTAGGTCGCATTTGTATGACAAGCTCCCACACATACAATGCATATCGATTACCATCGAAGCCACTGGCGATCGCAACATGTTGCGATCGTGGTGGCGTATATTCGCATCAACCAGCGCCTTTGAATGCACCGGCATGCGACGGACACAGCTTCACAAATGGAGCACGATGGATGATCAAATTTTTAAAATAAATATCTGGCTTGCATGGTGCATTTACGGTGTGCTACTGCTGCCTCAGCTGAATGAGCGAACGGTACGTAATGTTATTTACACATGGAAAGGAAAAGGACGGCACATCAGCTATGGGAAAAGGAATGTATGGCCAAGAACAACACTAATACGACTTATGGAATCAATTGCAAATTTGTTTCTCGTCATATTTTACTTACAAAAAACTTTTGCGAACACTGGGAACTGTTTCGAATGAAAACTGCTAAGAGAATCGAGGAAAATTGCCAATTTTTCGCATGCAACAAAATTTCCGTGCAGTTTCGTTTTGTTCGGCACACAGAAAAGAGAACAACGTATAAACAATCAGCAATCAATTCCAGTTGTAAACATCGGTTATCAAATACGACAAGAAACAAATTCAATAAAGACGAAAAAGAGAACAAAATCACGCGTATACGCGCACTTTACTAAAAATTTCACACTTTGTCCATCGATGGCCTAGTCAAAAATGGCAGGGCCATGCATGGCCCTATACATGGCCCTACCGCTCTCTCGGGAATGCGAGGCCACCGCCTTTGGCCACGCATGGCCCTGTCAGGCCGCGTATGGCCCCGTTCGGGCCATTTCGGAATACGGCTACTGATATTCCACACACTTAGCTTCTTCTAAGTGATCGCACCACGATCTTACATAACGTCGTCCCCATCGGCATGATGTGCGTTTCGAAAACGTCGGAAAGGTGCGGGTGCCTAACGCCCGTTCCCCTCGACAGTAGAGCACAACACAGCACTGCTGAATGGAAGAAGGCTGCATCGGTTTAGGGTATTCGCTCGCACACCGCATCGCTCCGTTCGAATATAGTATTTACAAGAACGCAGGTGAAACGAATGAAAAGACTCCTCAAATGCAAGGACATCCCAACAAGACAGCAGTCGGATGCTCCAGGCGCTGCGCGTTCGTGTGTAGCGGGCCGTCTCAGCAGCGGTTGGCGCTACAGCAACGATTATGGCGGTCTGGCGCAACTCATAAGGGTTGCAAGGAAGACATGTCCACAGCACAAAACGGGAATCACGTTAGTGCCGGGGCATACTTCACGCAACGCAACCAAATCGCGTCGCGCGAGAGGTACAGCTTGAGGTGTCTCTGTATAAAAATGGCGCGCCACTGCCCAAGACGCGCTATCTGTTCAAATGCACGTTCTGCGCAGTCGCTTACCATTTTTGTACGCGTAAACCTCAATTTGTACGCCTATCACACACGATCTGGTCGCGTCGCGCTAAGTATACCCTGGGCCTTAGACTGGCGCATCCAGCACAGCACAGTGGGCGCGTATTTCTCGATGGGGTATGCATGCAGACATAGGGGCGTCCATACATCTGCAGAACATATGCACAAGAGAACATGAGAAGGGAAGGATGGCATCTGGGAGGACCCTAGAAGCAGCTGCCAAATCATGTCGTTCTTTAGACAATTTTCTCACCTTGTTAATTTCTTTCCCTCCGTCAGCGATCCAAGAAATTTCTAGGCCAGAGTGTCCCCACATGCCCTTGCGCTTTCTCATGCCAGCAAAAAGCTGCTTTGTGAAACCTGTCAGCAACGTTGTGCTTGTGAAGAACTGTTTCTTTTGGAATTCTTTGTTTGACGGTGATGCGGATCACCGTATGGTTATTCAGTGAGCTTACTTATGCGTGTTGTATACGCAACACATACGCAGATGTATGCGTATACAACATGTGTACCTGAAATTTTTACTAGAGAAGTTAGAAAGAATAAAAAAAACACTTACTTTTTATTCTGCTGTGTTTCTCTCAAAAGAGAATTGTAAGGAAAATCTTTTGCATAATTGTTAGTCTACCCGTTTGTGCTTCTGATGCAGCAGCATTTAGAAACCCAGCATAAAACCTCATTTGGCTGGAGATTGCTGATAGGATCAAAAAGTTCACAGAAATCGGTTATAGACTAATACCATTTGTCTTCAACCGCTCACTAATATTTGTTCGACTTTTCAGTTTTAATGGAAGGACCTGTCCTTAACTTCTGAATATCCCTCCTCACGAATTTGTCGAGACAGCGATTGTTTATAGTTCGTATCTAGTCAAGAACAACGGTTTCTCGAAGACCGTCACTTGTTCTCACATCTGCAAATCGTTGCGGTCACTTGTCTGACTTTGTTGGGAATTTTCAACGGCCGCATGTGCAGGCGGCTTCAATGCCAGTATTATATTTTCCGAGTCACGACTCAACAAAGGATACAGGGGCGATGAGACGCATAAAACAATTCGGAAAACAAATGAGCTTTCCTGATCTCAGAGATACTGTTTGTTCCAAAAATACCTCGTTCTAAAAATACACCGCAAGCCCTTCATTATTGTGGAAGTCGTATAGAAATGAGCTCCATGCTTTTTATGCTTAAACGTCTCCACTAGTAATTCCTCACTAGTGTTTAGCAGGAGAAGTAGTTTCAAAAAGCTATTGTGAATCAGGCTCTGTTCCACTTCAGATTTGACACGGTAATTGTAAAATGTAAAGCCAAGCTTCGTCTGACAGACGTGTAGCACTGACATGTAAAGGTTCTAAGCGAACTTTCTTAGCCGAGCTTTCCTCAGGATAAACCTAGAAATGATGAAGAGTTCTACAGCACTCTCAGAAACCACCGTCTTTTCTCAGAGTGCAAGCTCGAATGAGACTTCATGCGGGCACGAGAAGCTTATCACGAAGCGGAGATGCACCCGCGTCTCGATTTATTGATCACTCTTGTGCTTAACCATATAGACGCGCCTGCTTGACGCGGGCGCATCTGAGTATGGGTGGGTCTTAAAGGAGGTGTACCACGAAGTCTAAGTTTCCGCACATTTGATACCAATCGATGCCTCTTGGTCCCTTCTATCCATTGCAGAAGTTCCAAGAGAAAATTCCCGTCCGTTTTCGAGAAAAATCGCCGAAAAGCGCCTCGTTTTTGAAGCCAATGTACGAGCGATGCTGAAAAAAAAACATATCAAAACAGTTCTACTAAGCCAATAACCATTCATTCATTCCGCCTTGACACATCATCCCGGTACATTAACTCGCACGTCAGCTCCAAAACAGACGCTGTTCCGCAGTTTTTCTCGAAAACGGCTGGGATCTTTTCGCTGAAACTTCTGGAATGAATAGAGGGGACGAAGAGGCGTCGATTGGTACCAAATGTGCAGAAACTCAGATTTCGTGGTACGCTGCCTTTAAGTGAAGTGCTTATGGTGTTATCAGAAGGTTTCATTTATATCACTGTCCACCTACCAAGATTCAAAGAGGTTTTATTAAAATCATATTTACAAGTACAAGCCCAAACGGCATGGCGTTTATGATTGATTAAACAATTTACAATGCGGTTAAATGTTCGGACAAAAATATGGTATCACATGACATGTCTGCGCGTTGCAGTTAAATGTGAAGATCCATGAAATTACAAGTCTCAGTTACATCTTAAGCATGCAAACACCACCGGCAAATTCATAATGAAAAAATGTAATATGAACAACTTCGTACTGAGGAGTATGAATTAGAGAGATCACTAGTAACAAAAATGCATGAACATTTAAGTGTATAACGACAGATCACTGCTCCTGTTTTCTGGCAAAGCCAATTTCCGTCAGGTTCATCTGTAGAACTTCTCTACGAAAAGCTGCAAAACTTTAATTAGGAACAGCAAACAAACGTACCTGTTGAGCAAATTCTAGACTGCATTTCGCCTCAGCTACTTGAGTTGTGGCAGGGTTTAGCGCCACAATGACCATGGTTTTTGAGTTACCTGCTCCAAGACTGTCTCGGAGTAACATGGTGAGTTTCGAGTTCCGATATGGAAAATGCTGGCTTTAAATGAAATCTTGTTTCGCAAACCGAAAACATTACAATACACCAACCAAAACTGGAGGCTCAGGATTGCTTACTTAATATGATACGTCTAAGTGTCCGCATTTCTAATCAAATTTTCACATCATCGTCAAAAAATATGTGAATCACTACCTTTCTCAGCTGGCTGCGTATACAATTTTGCAAATTGGATAGCGCTGAATTAATAAACGGCATCTCTTTGAAGCGGTCTCCTTCAGCTCCAGAATCCCTGGCACGTTCTGATCCGGCAAGATCGACAAGATGAAGTGAGGCATGACGACTGCCCCTAAACCTCATCTGATATCCTGCCTCGCCGAAAAGGTCCAGAAAAATTCATTGAAAACTACTTGAAGTTCTACTGCTCCCATGACTGGCTAGCTCAAAAATTGCATGGCTCCTAGTTGACTGCAAACATCTGGAATGATTACCTTCCAGTCAAGGTCCGACAACTTATCTTCGGACTGGAAAAGGAACTTCACTGCACGGGGACTAACTCCTTGTAAATCACCTTCTCCTAAAACACTCCTAGTGAGCTTTGAAGGTAGAGGAGTGAAGTACAAAGAGAAGGTTTAGACAGTGCCACTCTGCAGGGAATGGAAAACCCGTTTACAAAATCGAACTTTATAAAACAATTTTTCTTTGTAGAAGATAAGAAATTATGTTTTAGATCAAGTAGTTCCGGTCAACGCTAAGATAGCAAACTATGCACCTCCTCTCATAGTAAATGTTTTTCCGCTCCCCGTTTGTCCATAGGCAATGAAGGAGACATTGTAGCCGTGAGGGCATGACTGAACAAGAAGTCTTAAAGAGGTAAACACTTCCTTGGAGGATAAAGCTCACCAATATCAGCTCTTCCACTTCACCAAACAATCTTGCTTGAGTCATGTTTGCAGTTCTATCCTAAATGGTACAATCAATACCTCCGAGGAAAAAAAGCAGAACGTACCTGATCCAGTTTTACCGATGTTACACCAGGATAACTTATGTGCGTTACCGGCACATCTACTTCCTTACTAAGGCCGGCCTTACTCGCACCGCTACTCGAATCTGGCCCTGCACAAAAGTAGTTTCACACATGTTAGTTGAACAAAATCAATGGATCTTAAAGTCAAGTCCTCAAGTGCGAAAAAATTAACCTTTAGGTATACGACAGCATTGTGCAGTAACCTGATTTCTTCATCGTTAGCCTGAAGTTCGTCATTCTTTGCGGATAGTTCCGATAACCAGCGCTGACAGCAGTTACGCTGCTCAACTTAGCACGCTCGAGTTCTTCTACCTTCGACTGAAGGTTCGAGCTCTTCATCCTCTCCGTATCAAGAGATAACTGTAGCGCGTTAATCTGGCATCCTTCATAGAAACGGTCTGGCGATAGCATTCGTTTGAAGTTTAAAAATGATAATTTGAAACCGATAAAGGATGACAACTACTCTCTTTTTCGCGGACTATGACTAGTGAGGTGGGCGGGGCCAAACTTGCTTTGGACTACAAAGGGAGTCCAAAGCAACTGGAAAAGCGTAGAAGCGCGTCGAAACGAAAAGAACGGATCAACATTAAGCTAGCTCATCGTGTTTTAACCTGTTTGGACACGGCTAGCATCTCCTAGCATCCCCTTGGGGGCCTGGGCCTGCCCACATCACTAGTCATAGTCCGCAAAAAAGACAGTATTTATGCGAAACACCTGCAGCGTCGCAATATTTTCATCCTTGAGCGAAAGCTGGCTCTGTGCAAAAATATTATCATTATATGAGCAACAGCAAAAACTACTGATATATAATATAAAACCTAATACAATATCACAAAAATTGAAACTCAAAACAAAATTCTTTCGAGTTTTCTGTTTCTTGCGAAGCCAAGTTGGTCGCCTTTTCTATGATTCACAAAAAACTCAATTAATGACACTTGTTCTTGATTGGCCATTTACTGGTTATTCATATTACCTGAATAAACTATCTAGCTTGAGACCGCAAGTGATCTATACTAGATTGGCTCATCACTACTTTACATAAAGAGAGCTGGCAAAGCTCTCACCTTTCACGAGATAGCACTGGTAAATGGTGGGGAATTACCACTCAGAAAAAAGGAAAAATGGAGGGAGTGAGGAGGGGAGGGACTTCACCTGGTCTCCACACCCGACGACTCACACGAAATTTCGGGTGGGAGTTGAACC
This sequence comes from Oesophagostomum dentatum, assembly GCA_000797555.1. NCBI lineage: Eukaryota > Metazoa > Nematoda > Chromadorea > Rhabditida > Strongylidae > Oesophagostomum > Oesophagostomum dentatum. Next base: position 15,459 of record KN549364.1, on the reverse strand, counting down.
AGCGTATTTTAGGTGGTGACAGCCAAGTATTTTTTAAAGGCTTCTTAAAAGGACTTTAAAACAACTTGCCTTAAAGTAAAAGTAAACCAAATATAAAAATACCCATTTATTGTTAGTACAAGAAAGGAAATGTCTCCGGAACTGATCGTAGAAGGGTAAGATGATCACGATGTAATGGAGGACACAACAACACACAGTGACACATAAAATTGCTGTGGATAAGAACTAACTTTTTATCTTCTTATCAGAAAGTGAGATATCAGTGTGGAGTGTTGGAAAATAGCTTCTAAGAGTAGAAACTATGCGTCTAAAAAGTCGAAAAAGAAGTCGGTTAGATGAAGAAATTTATCGTCGAAAAAAAGTGTGAACTTAAGCTATGGAATGATGGATAAAAAAAGTGCATTGAAGCTGTTCTATTCTGTAATGGCATCGCTAATCTTAGAAGAAAAAACTCATCCTACATCGGGTACATAATTGCACTGAAGTTCTGTAACTCAAGGAGGAACAGGACCAACGCTAGATTTAAAGAATCGCTAGTTTTTTTAAACTGCACTCGGGTCTGCAGCGCTTCGAGCACGATCATGCTGTAGGTGGGAGCTGGAATCGTCCTGGGCGAATGGATTGATTTATCAATAGATAGCAATAGCCAGTCTACAATACTTAGGCTTTTTTGGTTACTGGTGCAATCTTTG
>KN549364.1:0-14667 GCA_000797555.1 Oesophagostomum dentatum | reverse complement strand
GTATGTATGTATCTGCAAATGATGTGCATCTACACAACGAGATGCCTTTTCCAAGATGCCTTTTTTATAGAGCTCGAAATGTCTACCGAACAAAGTGATGATCAGTTTAAACTCAGACCCTTCCTGTTGCGCAGCGGCGGCCCACAATCAATGAGTAAAGGTAAAAAACTCAAAAAAGGTGAAACGGTAAGGAGCGATAAACGCCTGAGAAACGTAAAGGAACAAACGTGGAAAATAAGTTTTATTAAAGAAGCAGGACTAAGCTAGAATAAGTGGATTAGGAGCAAGTAGAGGGTTAATGTATTATCGAGGGTTAGGCTATGGCGCTGAGGCCCCAGGACTCGCCAGGATGTATTAGATGAACGGCCCTGACGGCCCAAGGTTAGAGTGAAAGAGTCGAAACGAACGATCAGCATTTTGACTAAGTCATACGGGCAATCTAGCCAGCTGGGTAAAGGACCTGATAACTCGCAGACCTCTTAGAGATGTCAAGGAGAAAATAAAAGACGACCGGTTGCCGTTAGGACAAAAAACTGAAGTGGAGCCCGAAGGCGGACCTGGTGCCGATCAGAGCGCGGCGATCAATGTAGATCACCGCCTATGGCAGATCCTGAGCGAAATGCTCCGGCCTTCGGTTGGTAAGGAGTCGCAGCCCGACACTTCCGAAGTCATCGAAAACTGGCTCAAAATTTCTGGCTTTGACTTCATTTCTGAGGCAATGAAGCAAGAGATTACAAGTTAGCGGAGTTTCGAAAATAACAAAAATTGCTTGGTCTACAACACCCAATAACTTTTTGGTAGGGAACCTAATATCTGGATAAGCACAAAAGGAACTGAGTGTGACCAAATGATCGACACCAGGGATGCGCGTAGCAAAAAAAAATATCTATGAAAAATGTAAATCGTAAATTATAAAAACTGGTCGAGAAGTGGTAAAAACAAGGCCGTAAATCGTAAATCGCAAGCCATAAATCGTAAATCGTAAACCGTAAATCGTTATACAAGGATCTACTATTCCCGTTTACGCAAGACTTTGTAGTGCACCTTCTTCTGTCTTCAGTAGCCAAAAACATGTAAATTATTGACTATGTCAAGAGCTGTATCAGGTAATTAGGTAAAAGGATAGATATATTAAATATGCTTCATTTTTGTCCAGTTTGCTGTACACTTTAGCCGGGGTGGGCTAAAATGTACACCAGACTGGATAAAAATGATAGCTCGATGAAAAGATGAATACCCGCTGACTTATCAAGTAGCCGTTTCTATTAGATTGATGCAAAACTATCCTTTTTTGATGCGCAAGCCTAGGCTGAACTTTTTCTGAAATTTGTGAAGTACATATGGACAAGTTGAATTCGGTTTAAAAGCGGAAATCTTCTTCTTCTGTATCATGCACTTGCTTCACTTTGGAAAATAAAGATCACCATTCAGTATGAAGGAATAAATAAGAAATAAGCATGGTTGAATTAGTAAACTTGAAAACGCTAAAATTGCTCTAAAATTACATCAAGCTCTTTACGTTCGTTCGACGTGATAGAAGTGCAAAATGTTGCTGTCTAATCATCCTGTTACTGGACAAATGTTGCAGTCTCTCACTGATGCGCCAAAAAATCTCCCTAATCCTCACCAAGTTTCATTAGAAGAGCTTTTGTCGCGAAACAAAAGGAGAAAAAAGGAACAATATTTATTAGCCGCACACATTGGGGCTTCGCTTATTGCACAGTACAATACAAGTTCAAAGAAGTGAAATTAACACAATCGAACCATGACGACATTGAAGATCACCTAACAACAAATGAGCATTTTATATTAAATAGCTAAATAATCTTTGTGAAGAACAAATACTTTCATCTGACATAACTGGAGCTGTCAGTATAAGAACCGTAACTCATTCAACAACATCTATATGAAAGAGAATGGCACAAAAAGAGGATGTTAATCCTGAGAAGCGGTGTGAGAGAACGCGTCGGTCAGTGACGAAGGATGAAGTGCACGGTGGAAAGCAGTAAGACCGCTGCAGAACTGCTGGACGGACTCCGGGACGAAGAAAGTTCTTCCTTGACCGCAACATCTTCGTCAGTTGTTGCCCGAAGTACAACTGCAGGACCTAAGAAGGACAAGCCAGTTACTTTGACTGTGAGTGCAACCACTTGTAGCAAGCCCTTCTTTAAATAGTACTGCATGAAATGAAAATCGCAATGGAAACGAAAGACCAGACGTTTTCTTCGCACACTTATTCGGCATTTAGCACCTCTGTGAACCAACCTTCTCCTGCTTCACTGAACTGTCGGATCTTGAAAATGTACTCCGATCCCTGTAGGAGCCCAGTAATTTCGTATAGTCCGGAAACGCCTAAATTGTGGCGCATCTAACAAAGGCTGGAAATGATCTAAGGATGAAATATTTTAGAGGAAATGCTAATGTTAACGAAAGTAGAAGGCCATCTAAAACACAGAAAAATTTCTTACTTTTTGACCTTTTGTGCTTGATGCCATACTCGTTCCAGAAACCATCGCTGATGCTTTCAGCTTCCTCCTGATGTAGGGAGAATTTACAAAGCAAATGAAATCTTTCAGGCTGCCTTACGTAAGCTACCCTATAGCAACAATGTAACACATTGACGACCGTGCCTAAATTTTACTGCCATCGTTAAGTCAAAAGATCTTCATTATTATTTTGGAAAGCGAAGCTCATTTCACCTGAACAAAGTGTGAAGATTGTGCCAGGTACGCCTATTCGAAAAATCGTATTACTTTTGCATGGGATTATCATACTATGAATTTGGCAGACAATATCGTGCGAGCCGATATCGATCAGTACGACCCAGCACGGGGTAGCATTGTCGTCACTGTGTTAAAAATATAACGCTAGCCATACCTCCAGTTTTTCATCCACCAAACTTTTCCGAAGGTAATCAATTTCAATCTGTTTAATTGGTAGTTCTCCTTCCTCCTAAAAGCAGAAGATCGGCTTTTCATAAGCACTAGCAAAAGAAAACTGTAACAACCTCTTTATTTTCAATTTTCCAAGTAATCGCATGTTTCTTTACATTGTAAAGCGTGACCTTTGGCTCGGAAGGTGGATCTAAAGCAGATGGAGGATGTACCTGATAAAAAAAGATCTATGGTTACTAACTCGTTTCTTTGAGGTGAATGCTCATCGTGTTTTTGGCTTTGCCATTGTTGACCTCGCAGCGGTACTCGTCTAAATCTTCTTCATCAACGTCGTAAATCTGAATACAACATACCTTCAGAAGTGCTGTATCTAAAATAAATGAAACTATGAATGTCCCGTCTCAAGAAAGTTCTGGTATGTTGATGAGAATTATCAAATCGCATTGTTGATTGCTCAGAAATCTTCGCTAATGTACCCCATCTCTACGAAAGACGCAAACCCTTCAGATTATTTGTACTGCCTCATCAACCTGCACTAAAAAGGAATAACAAAGCGATGCGGACGACATAACATATCACAATTACCGCTTGTTCGATGCTATTGTGAAACTTTTAGAAAAACTCAAACATTTCTGCACCATTCTCTCTATGACTCGACAAAAAATCCCACAGCTCTGAAGTTCGACAAATGTGTCTCTACTTACTCTTAATTTTGCGCTCTTGTGATCCTTCGCAGTGGTCTGGTTGTACTTGCTCGGATCAAGCAGCTCATTCCCATCGCGATAAAACGTGAAGAGTATCGGTGGAGGGTTGGACGCAGCAACGGAGCAGACTAGTTCGACCTTGAAATGAAATATAAGATGTGAATAAACCTTCACATTTCATGCAGTTCAGCAACAGCAAAACATCAGAAGAGAATTCTATCCAACCTCACGAGATTTCTCATCTACTATTGTATACTGATCCACTGACGGCTTCTCGAATTCAGGCTTATCTTAAAAAATGAAATTAATTTCTAGGAAGAAAACATTCGCTAGATATTTTTTACTCATGTATCCCCACATACAGCCTCTGTACTTCAGACCTTTGCAGTTTCTCAGTTTTTAAAAGAAGGTTAAGGATTAGTTTGACAAGGCTGTTTCAACTGCTTTGATGACACGTAGAGAGAAAGAATGGACACCCATTATCTCATTATAACAGATCTCCATCCAAGAAAAGAACTTCTTTCTCCCTTAGTTCTGTAAAACATCCCAGACGCATTGATTCCTACGAAGCAATAATTAGAAGGTCGTCCACTCAAAATTCATCACGAGCGCAGGATGGAATCTGAGCACGTATTCATAAAGCCGTTTGGAATCCGAAGGCATTTGGAACTGCACTTTCGAGAAGTTTCCTGCTAATACAGGCTACACTTTTGATTCGGCTCGGAAAGTACGAGCACAAAGAGATGATTACGATCCGAACTGTGGAAGAAGCTTTTCAGAAAATTGCTCTAAAGAAAGCTCCAAACAGTTTGGAATTACGAACTCTTTTTATGAATACGGACCCTGGTCACATCTGGAATAAACTGAGCGAGTCGCTGATGTTAAAAGTTTTTTTTTTTTGGATGGTGTCGAGTTTTCAAGTTCCGAAAGAAGCTCTAGCCAAGAAACTTCACCGAGGCTGTACTCAGAATCTTACCTTTGCCTACCGAACCCAAGCTGACAGGAACTCATTTCGTTCTTTGAGGTACTTGGTCTTACCTTCTTCTCGTCCACGCATATCACACCCCTTTTGGTTATTCTGATAACTCTTTACTAAAAAACACTACCTTAACCAGCAGAATATACTGCTAACACATTGTAGGTCCCCATTTTGGATTCTGTCCTGTGCCTGTCTTTCCCACATTGATGAGAAATGATTCTTTTATGGATGTCCGTGGAGAAGGACACGTTACCTACTCACGATGTCAGAGTAGGCAGTAAATCTACTTTGCGACGATTCTTATCGATACGCGAGAATAATGAATTGCTGCCGCATATACAATTCCACAACTCACACCACACGTCGATGCTAACTTCGCGCCTATCGATAATCGGGAGTTCGTCCTTGCCATAGGACTCAATATGAACGCAGCTGATCTTCTGTAAATTTTCTTTGAGGAAAGGCTTCGTGAAAGCATGAATAGAAACTCTTTTGGGTACCTTTCCATCGTATGCCTTCGTGATATGTTCCACAGTTACCTCTTTTCCAGCAATTGTGTACATATTTGCTGGAATTGAGAATTTTAAACAAGGAGGATAGATAATAATAACAACCGCCAGAAATATATCTGTTAATGATGTGACATTTAGGATTTCTAACAGCTGTTACCTATGCAATGTACAAAATTCAAAAGGTAAAAGAAAGCAGTTAAAAAATGTTGTCATGTACTCAGGTTCCAAATGGGAAAACATTGGGATTTGCAGTTTTCTTCATTTCTAAGTCATTTCCTTTTCGCTTTAGTCTCCCAGTCGCAAATGTAACGAGAAAAGAAAACGAATTATTCGTTGAGTGCTAATAGCAAACTAGCGGAAAACAGAACCAGCACCCGTTGATCGGACTGCTAACGGAAATCGTTCACGAAGCGAAGTTGTGAATGGACTTAGTGATACGTACGATCAAGAGTTTCTCCTTCGCTGTCAGTGATCGTCACTTGGTTTTCCTCGTCCGCTCCGTTCACACCGCAGTCAATGGTGAGCGGTTCGCCGAGAAGAGCTCCAGCCGAGTGCGACTCGTCGTTCCACCGAATCTCATCTACAACGGAGGCTTTTGAGCAGTTCTCCGACAGCAGGACCTCTCTCTCTCTTACTTAATACAACGACTTTCACTTCTCTTGCGTAAACGTCTCCACCAAGACTTCGAGCTCGACACTCGTATGTCCCCTCATCACGTTTATGTATGGCTGTGAAGTGCAGGTTTTTCTTTTTGTATCGCGTCCCGTGTTCCAGAAGACCAGTTGTGAATATGCTGAAATATCTTAAATGATAGATCACTCTCTCACCCGGCATCTTCGACTAAAACGGAAGCTGGGCGGAAATACAAGCCTATGTAAACATCCGGATGCGATACGTGTATCACTGCTATCGACCGAAAAAGAGCTATCATGAAATGCGTACGAGACAGCTGGATAAACAGCACCCCTACTACGGATTTATCTACGACCTTTTGCCACGATCGCCACAGAGATTTACTTCACTTCGGCGGACTTCAGAGAATTTCTGACTGAAGGTCAGTTTTTGGGCTCTCTAGGCTCAAAAGAATACGTTATTCAATCTCATACCCGAAGTATCTTTGGCAGTAAAAACACAACAAGCAGTTAAGAGTGAGAAGTTACATCTTGGTAAAAAATCTCCCAAAGGCCTGGCAATCCACACAGAGAAGTCGTCCTGCTTCAATCCAAAAATGGGAATACAATCGGCATATTTTAGAAGTACTAAAGTGGTGATAAGTAATCATATACTTGTTAAGCTTACTGCTATGACCGCAAATCTCAGTGAAACAAAATTTTTTAAGAAGTAGGAGCAATATGGCAGAAAGCACACATACTTTGATGACAATCTAGTGTTTTTTATATAAAAGTTTTTTTCAAAAAAGTGGGTAACGAGCAAGAAATGTACTGCACACTAACCTTGATGAGCTACTTCCGTCAATGACTTTTGCGCCTTTTTTGTACCACTGTAGGTCGGAAATATCTGCGATGTCTTCTCTTCCATACACACATTCCACCATAAGCGGTTTTCCTGTAGAGACATGAACTTTCTGCACTGGTTCCAAATTTGATCGTCTGTGAGGGAAAGTGTTATGTTTGGAACATTAAAGCGAATGTCGCTCGTGTATTCTTGTGTAGTCATGTGCTCCTCGAATAGGTGAGGGCACAGTTATCTAATCTCCACAAACTAGTAGACAATCTGAGTGGGATAGGCTTTTGTAACATTGATGTAAAAGTGTAAACCACTTAATAAACACCTTGTCTAAGAATCAGGGTGTTCTCCGGATCCAAATGTTTTGAAGCAACTTTGACTGGATTGCGATCTCTATCATCGGAACCTCGGTCATCGTAGCCATAATCGACTTGATCTGAAACGGCATATGGAAGTCATCTTTTACTATTACGTTTCACTTCTATGTCAATATTTACATAACTGCTGCAGGCTCTCCACATTATCCCTACCAATTCCGCCATGATCTTTGGCGAAGAATGTCACCCTTCTATTGGACTACCTATAAGCTTTTCGCCTATGCTGGACTTTTCGTTTGGCTTTGTTCTAAAAAAGCAGCTGCTACCACTTTTACGGTCCACATAAAATTTTCCAAAGATTGATTAGGTCCTCCTTCGCCTGTGCTCAGATGAATATCCAGTACCTAGGATAAATTTCGAGATCTTTGGGAAAGAAGAACATTTAGAGTTCTCCTAGTATCCATAGCATCATCAAATCGTAGAAAAGGGGCATATTAGTTTCAACTGATGGAAGTACAAAAGGCAGCTGAACTTCCTCAAACATTTACAGCCGCAGTAAAAGGCACCTCTAAAGTATTAAAAGCAGCTTGCGTATAAGAACCGTGTAGAATTTTGTTCGCGGAATCAGATAGGTGTAAAACTGAATATGGACGGCAGTGTTGGAATCTGTGACACTCGTTATTATTACGCTGGTTATAGCGGGAGTTAAACTATAGTGTTTTCGTAGATATTAGGACTCTGTACGTTAACCTTGAAAAAGACCTGCTTTTAATAGTAGCAATTCAATACAAAATTTAAGCATCTAGAAATATAGCAGATTCAAACACGGTAATGCATCGCAAGAAATGCTGCCCACTATCTGCCTCTGAACCCCTGCCCTTCCGTGGTCGTTCCCTGTCGTGGCGTAGGTTTCACAATTATCTCATCCATTCATACTACTAGCTGCTAGTGGGAAAATGGATTCGCTAACCCGTCGAAGCTGAATCCTCCCACGCCGGATATGCGATATGAAATTGATAATAACGTTGCGCGCATTCAGCACTTCGACTAATGCACAGCACATTATCTACGACATTCTCTTGGCAATAAAGAACTACAAATCTGATGTTCTTTGTCGACTGACTGCCAGTCTAAGCAGATAATTAAGGGTTTTTGTCAAGCGAGTACTTGAGAGATTTGACAGTCTGCGACGATGCGGCTAATTGAGATGACAAAGGACATTCGCCTTTTGTCGCAATACGGAAAGCGTCGAGGTCCTGAGTCGCCCAGCCTCTATGATATGGACTCGCCCGCCTATTCTGAAGTTGAAGCCGGGTTCAGACGGGTATTTGATGAGCGGGGTAGCTGTGCAGTGAGTGCTCTTGACTTCTCACCTCGGCCTATGACTGCGCACGGACTCCTCTCGAAGAGGGCTGATGCTTCGTATTTGCTGCTTTCGCACAGGCACACTTGACTCCTTTTGCCGTGTCATCCGAAACCCACTCTTACAGAATTTGCATAAAGCAGGGCGAATAATGAACGTTAAGACATGCCAAATCCTCGCAACATGGATTGTGTAGGCTTCGGAGGAACGTAGTGCCAAGGGTGACATTTTCGCTACATTTGCTGAAGAACCAGAAATAATCGTGAAGTATCTGAGTAACAATTCATTGCTCAGCTACAGTTCCCTGTAATGCCCTGTTTGTTGCACGTTTTCATAATTGCCATTTTCTTTCAAGCATGAGGTTTCAGTTGACAAAACAATGGCACATGTGGAAGGAACTGTTAAATTCCAAAAAGAACGTGCATAAAAAAGCATGGGATTTTAAAACAAGACTGAATATTAAGGAACATTCCATTATTTGAGCTGTGTAAGCTGCGGAAAATTGGAAAAGCTGCGCAGTAGGATCAGCGCGACATGACGTCACCGCGACCTGACTACAAATTGCTCAAGAAGTGTAGAGAGTGACACTGGTTTAGTAGAAGCTAAGGTAAGTGCGTATTTTCTATTTTCGACGAGGAAAATGGTGAATGGTTTGCGGTAAGTGTTTCTTGGCATCTTTCCTTGCTGCGGCGGGCTCCGGATTTGCACGAAAGGAGGAGGATTGAATTATAGCTCACAAAATCTTATCCAAGCGCCACGTTCGGAAACAGATTTATTTCTCCTAAGGAAGACCTTACAGAATCAGGTTTATTTCAAGAAAAAATTGCTTAGAAAAAGTTTTGGACGGCGAAACGAGAAGAGGAGTTCTCATGGAAGCCCAAATTTGGGACAGAAAATGTTCCAAACTAACTGAGAACGGTTGAGTCTTTCTTTGCATTTTTAGAGGTCTAATAACTCACGTCAGTTGCCGATTAACATAGTAGAAAAGTGAAAGAAAAATTACAGATACAAAGGTAAATCACCTCCTACATAGCGGCATTCGTTCGATACAACAATTGTTTTAACGATCCCATTTTCAAACAGATATATGCTATGTATCCTATCTTTAGAATCTCTCTACGGATTGCGTTAGGTTGTTCCAGAAGCTCCCGTAATTTCTTATCTCTGTATTTCTATTTAACCGCAATTTTTCTATTTTTAGTAAAGCCGTGTACATGCTTTAAATGCTCTTTTCAGTTCTATAAAGTATCGTTTTTCGCATGTTCATTCCACTTCATTTTGCTTCTGTTTTTTGAGCTTAAAGACGTAATTTTGAATGACAAAAACTGAATTTGAAATCAGTTTTCAGCAGTAGTTCAAAGCGCATCAGATTCTACATGGAGCGTAGTATATCTCTTGGGCCACTTTTGAAACTTTCTGACCTCGATTAAAACCGAATATTATAGCAGGTGTCAAAAATTCCTTATCGAAATAATCTTATGATCCTCAGCTCATAAACTAAAACAAATCAAGCGGCAAGAATAAACGATTACTGAGTTTCTATAGAGCAGAAAAAGTACCAAGATTTAGCCAGAAGGGTGCACAAGAAAAATAACGGAAGCTTATGATACGGCCCAATATATAGGCACAATATCAGAACACCTCTAGAAGGCCTTTTATCACTCTATAATTCGCCACTGTGATGACATAGGGTTTGGCGGCGAATGCCGGCTGCATATGGCTATGATTATAACTCTTGCATAACTCGTCTGCAGCTGGTTGGCGGGGTGAACGTGGTTTGTTTGGACACGTACCACAAGTGGTGTATTAACTTTTCACGCAGCAGGTTGCGAACGTTTTTCTACCGCGCATTCGAGCGGAAGGCAAATCTTCGAGGAATCGATTTTTTGTTGGTTTGGCGGAATTGGCTGTGGGCGATGCACATGGTCGACTTCATGTTGGCTCACAGTGACATAAGACGAGCTTAGCAGGCAATTCATTAGGTACGACAGATTTACGTTTGCCTTGCAGTCGATACATGGAGCGCTAGCCGGAAATTTGCATATTAGTGGAGCCTCGACTGCTTCGCCTCATATCACGCGACAGACGACCGGCTAAATGTCCTCCTGCACCTAGATGTCTGTGAAGCAGCCGAATCAGGCGAGCCACGCTTAATAGACTCAGAAATCGTCGTCATCCAGCCAGTCGAGTCACGCAATTCTCCTTGAAATAGGCCGCTGGCGTGGAGCTGGCTGGCCGGTGTGCACTCGAGCATCCTAGTGTGGAGTCAGCTGCATCCACAGTCACATCATCAATAACCCTGCTCACTGCTCGTCCCAGGCAAAATAGTGGAGCAAGAACTATATGACTGGAGCTGCTCGACAATAGCGCTGATTGTTGCTATGTGGTTTGTTGAAGCGTGCGAATGAGCAGTGAAACGACAAAGCGGCGGTTTTTCGAGGCGGTTTTCGGCCATCGAGGCGCTTCAAGATAGCATGTTCACATCGACAAGTGCCAGTTAGCATCGGATGTAATGAAATCCGTTTGCGCAAGAGCAGCGCTCACCCTCGGTTCGACTTCGACATCGATTCCAGCAGTGGTCGTAAGAAGAATAAGTGATATTCGTCATCTACTCCATTGAGAGGCAGCATTGTGAGCGTCATAAATTATTTCCAAGCGCTCTCTCGCTACTTCAATCTTGCTCACTTGAGTAAAGCTCGCAATCTCTTCAGATGATTCTACTTGGCAAAAGAGCAAGGGGCAGAAACCATCAAGAAATAAACAATATTAATTCCCCCATTGTAATGAATACGTTGGGTGAGCACTGTGAGATGCTGTGGGGAGCCGCTTACACGTGTTGAGACAATGGATAGAGCGGCGATGTACAGAGATGGGCAAACAGATTGGCCTTTGAACGCCACCTTCGTCCACGGAGACCATCACACCGCTAGGACCTTCCCCCACTGAACTTGAGGGCACCTATGCCGAAAAGTTCCCTAAGAACTAGCAGTTTCCCTTGCCTTAAGCGCTAAGTGCCTTGAATGAGGGATATTTGAGGAGTATCGACTCTACTTTCCCTCAGATGCTAGAGTATGTGACTAAAAAGGGAGGCTATTAGTGAACGACGCTCTAGCCCCTCGAGGATTCTCAGCCAGCAAGTCTATTCGCAATTTCACTGCCAAATTGCAGTTGTGTGTGAAAGCTGAAAGTGTTTATTTATCGCAACCTAATCATGACTTCTTGTGGAGAGCTGAAGCAGTTGCAGTGTTTATGGGTGCTTGAGAAAGTCATTTTCATTACGCTCTTGCAGCATAACAGGTTCTGCGTTGCTCTGCTAAGGAATGACTTGAAAAATGTGGAGCTCCAGCAGCAGCACCATCATCAATTACCTTCGGTTAAGAGACTAAATTTTCCTTTTTCGCGGCTTACTGGTAACAGCAGAGAGCAATGTTTTAAAGAAATTCCATAAAAGGAAGGAAAGTAACAGAGTAGAAAATGAAAACACCAACTCTTTGAAGTTGTAATGTGAAGAGTTATAGCCAGTAGTAGTAACAGCAACAGCAGCCTCATCCTAAATCAGAAGTGAACAGTAGGAAATTAATTAGAAGTCTGCGATAAGCGGTTGTATGTATGCTTATGCTGTTTGGGGGAGTGAGGGGGAGAGCGTGGTGCCTCTCTTCTCCCCGCCCATCGCATACAATACTCGGATAAACACTCTCTCGCCTCTATTTCCTTCCTCAAAACGCTAGATGAAACGCGAAAGATCACTAGACCTACAAAGCTCTTGAAGTGTTTCCGTAGTGTGTGTTTAAAAAGACGAGGAACTGAGAATACTGCTGGAAGCGACAAAGTAACTTCGAATCTAGCTGACTATCGAATCTTTCGACTATTTGCGGAGTCAAAATGCGACACAACTTGGAGCAGCACTGAGCAGCGGTCAGCTTTTCAGTAATTTTGTCTTATTTGTATCCAGGCGGCGTTCCTTTCATTCAGAAATGAGCGCACTGCATTTTGCAAATAGCTCGCATCACTTTATTCATTGTATGGCGATGAAAGGCGAGTTCAAAATGAGATGAAAAAGCAAAAATTACGAAAAGCATAACTCACGATATCAATAGCCCATAAACAAGTTTAAAAAGGATAAAAAATAGAAAGAGAAAACAATCAAAAGGACACGTAAGGAAAAAAGAGAGGGAACATGACAAGGAAGATGCGTAAGAGTTTAAGACAAATTTAAAACAAATAATTGTGCAGCAAAACTTGGTGAGTGACAAAATAGATACAACGAGCTTCAATAGGGAAAATGGGAAAGCCGCAAAAGCTGTTTCTTCTTTAAAGCCTTACCGCAGAGAGACACAGAAAGGAGTGGATATGTGAGCTGGCCACCTTGTTGATTGCTTTACTGTAGTGGACTAAAATTAGGGAGCTTAGAGGTTTCAAAAGTAGTTGCAGTTGCTCTTGTCAATGTTATTTCCTCCCTTATTATGGAACAAGTAGAAGTTCTGCTATGTACAGGCATGATCGCATTCATGGTAGCCAGAGAAAAACTGCAACATACCGAACCGAGTTTGTGAAAACGGTGATACACAAAAAGGAAAACTTGGAGAACGGGGTAGAAAACAGTTAAACTATTGTCGAATGCGTCAGAATGAGGCTAGATTAATGTTGAACGCCGAAGGTCTCTTAACTATTTAAAACCTAGAAATGGCCAGACTTAAGAAACTTCAAGAAAAGATTTGGTTACCCGAAAGCGACAGGAAAATAAATGTCGACGTATCATCTGCAAATATACTCGCTGACTGAACGTGCATTATTTCTGGCTCTTGGTTCTGACTGAATTCGTAATCTGGAAACCATCCTTCATCTGCAGTTATAGTATACTACGATATTAGTTCATCAATTTTCCAGCATGGTCCTCTCATTTGGTGGTCATTTCCAAGCTCTCAGATCACTCGCCTTAAATTTCCTGCAAGAATAGAAAGAAGAAGATAAATTTCGAAAAAGGGATAAAATGTTTTAATAAAACAGTGGCAGTGAGTCATGAACAAAGCGTGCAACCATGAAACATTTGTTTAAGATATCGGATAATGAAACCGAACTATTTGCTAGGCTGGAGAATATGAGAATGTGAGATGATCCGGCTAGATAAGATTGCTTTTTACATCCAGTGACGAGCCAAGCTGAAAAAACTTCAATCTGATTGAGAACAAAGAATACGTTGAGATTCGTGTGAGCAAATTCGAACACTCCCAAATGACGTTATTGAATTAGTCGTGGATAGGCTGTGGAAGAGAGCTCTCACCAAATTTAGATACAGCGCTGGCGACTGCGTGCATGATTCGTGCGTCTCCCTCGGAAAATTGGATCCTCCAGAAAACCGGGATTCATATCGTGTCGGCGCATAAAAGGAAAACTGATTCAGCACTCGTTCGTATTTCCGCTTTTGTACTCAACCCATTATGGAGGCGACAATTTGTAGCCGACAATGAGCCTCGTCTTGACTGCAGTTAGTCACCTGGCGTGCTCCGTTGTTCCGCCAATTACTGAACGATAATGAACAATCCCTAAAAACCCCCGATGGCTGGCTGCTGAATGCCGCTTGGGTCCATTTGATGACGCTGTTTCCCAGGAAGCTCTCCTGGTTCTCAAAGAGGAGGTAGTTGACGCAAAAGTTGGACAGACCAGTTCATTCACTTCGTAGTGCTAAAAATGCTACTGCTTTGGTCAAGGCTTAGGCTGAAATTTCTATTTATTCATTCACAAGCGCGAATTCAATGAACACAAGCACCTAAACACGCACTAGAATCATATTCTACTAATCCCGCCTTTGTTCGCGGAGTATAAAGTCACGTCATTACTTCTTCTACCCTGACGAAAGAAGAAGCAAAATCAGAGGACGCGTCGCGTTAAAAACTCGCCGTTCTTCGCACTTCTATCCCTAAGATATGTTTGTTCTAACTATGAACTTGACGTTGCGAGTAGTATCTGATGTATTATGACTTTGGGACAGTTCAACAAAGTCAGAGGATGAGGCAGAGAATGCCATTGCGTCTTTATGAGTAAAAATGAAGAGACTGGAGTGAACGATTCTTCTGTGCCGAGTTTACAGGTGGAAAAAGTGCTTCATCATGACAGAAGTAACCATAAGGCTCGTTAATTACTAAATAATTACGGGAAGTTTTCATTCTTGTTTCGAAATAGCTATTGTAGTGAGGGCACAGACGAAGACGAAAAAACTGAACTTGTTCGCTAATCTGGAAAGTGCATGTTTCATAATTCTTATGCGATGTGAATTATTTAAGCTATCCACTGTTGGGATGAGGAACAGGTAGGTGGGCAGCCAAAGAAGTGACTATAGCTGGGTGAAAAAAAGGAAAAATTGTTGAGTAACTAGGTAGGCTAAGTAATTCCTATATAATGAGTATTCTCTAGTAGAGAGAATTCGTTGCAGG
>KN549363.1:133710-149478 GCA_000797555.1 Oesophagostomum dentatum | reverse complement strand
GGGCGTCTTTTATGCGAAAAGGTAGCAGTGAGCTAGAACCAGCTCTATAATTCATGAGGAAAGCGCTTTAGTAAGACGTGTATTCACGATTGCATGCAATAGCACCTGAAATATTTCGAATA
The DNA here is from genome assembly GCA_000797555.1 of Oesophagostomum dentatum. Classification (NCBI taxonomy): domain Eukaryota; kingdom Metazoa; phylum Nematoda; class Chromadorea; order Rhabditida; family Strongylidae; genus Oesophagostomum; species Oesophagostomum dentatum. The sequence continues at coordinate 149,356 of KN549363.1, read as the reverse complement.
GTTTTGTTGGGAATTTACGTGAGGAAATTGGTGCTGATCTTTATGTTTATATCGCGTACAGCAATAGAAGATTAAAATCTAAAATGGATGCATGTTTCGAGCTACTTATTAGACAGTCAGCTGATACCAAATTCATCAGTTTATCAAGGAAAAGTTTAAAGAAGACTGGTTGCCATTTCTGAACCTACAAATGAGTCTAGAAAAAGGCAACCCCGGACTTGGTAGAACAATAAGCCCAGCAAAAGAAGCAAGCTTACGCAGTACATGTCAGCTTACCCCAAAGTCTGGCCGCTACCACGTCTTATACTGGATGGTTTCGTAGCATTACACTCCCGGAGGTTACCTGATAAAATTAGCACGGATCGTAGCCCGCGGCAGTGGCCGGGGTCAGCTCGGGGTCCAGATACCACAGAAGGAGTCCAGCTTTCTTAGGTGAGGAAAACAGTAAGGCTGCTCTCTGCATATTGCTCATTTGCGAGGAGCCGAGTTTTGGAATTGGGAGCCGTGCTTGCCGACCTATACTGACCGCATGAGAGTTACGGACGTTTCATGACGTTCCTAAACTTGTTACGTAGGTTCCCGCGTAGTCGTTCTTTCGATAATAATGATGTTGAGGACTGTGTGATACTGTATGTGGGATGGTTTCTTTATAACATGCTAACTAAGCGACGTGAGGAACGTAAGAGAAATTGTGAAACCGCTACGGCTCAAAACTAAAGTTTGCCTAGATGATTCATGTAGATCCCTAGCTTCGACCCTGCTAGGTAGGAGGATATAATGATGATGACATTGAATTTTCGGTTACCGCTAACAAAAAGTAAAACTTAGAAAAAAACTTTATCAGTAGAAACACACCAACAGGGAAGAAAACCTCTCGTAAAACTAAGAATAAAAGGTGCCATAAACTAAGTACTGCAATATCAAGCGAGAAACATGCATTTGGCTTCAAAAATGGACTGTAATGCAACCAGCAGTAAAGAAAATAACGAGCAGATGAAGAATTGTCTTTGGGAAGATTTGCGACAGCCTCCGTCTACGGCTCGAACATCAAAACATGCAAGGAGCCGTTGCCTGCCATCCTCGGTAAGGAGGAAGAGGAAAAGTGTAGTCTTCGTAGCCTTCCATGTGCTTCAAGCACAGCGAAATGTAAGAATTCGGACGAATGAAGACGACGGACAGGACGAAATAAGGAGCGTACAACTGTTGCGAATCTAGGGATGCGGTAAATACGGAAAGAAGGCAGGATCTGCGAAAATTACGTATGATGTGAAGATGCGAGTGTAAGAGGTAATAAATTTTTTAAATCGTAAATCTGAAATCTTATCACTAATACCGTTGTTGCCGTGGCACTGCCCAAATGCGCGATCCCAGCTCGCTTGGATCGTCCCTCCGCAGACCTTTAATTAAAATTTGATTTACTTCATTAGAAATGAGGAATTTTATCTAATAGGTTCACAAAATTAGAGTGTAATGTGTCCGTAATATAGGCACTACGTACAAACTTCTTTAAACGAAAATTAAAAAATTTCAAAATTTTAAGATTTCAGTTTTTGCGAGGGGCTTCTACTGCGACTGTTCCACTTTTATGAACTTTCAGACTAAAGCGGAACAGAAGAGATCCTTACGGTTCTGCGTCATCGTGATGGATTTCTAAAACGAGGTTACAAGTTCCTAACAAGTGTCATCATTTTGCCTCCTTCAACATAAGCGACTTCAGCCTGCACAAGGTGCTTATTTTATAGGTTCCACATGTTCCAAGAGAAAAATGAAAAGGTTGTGCTTACTTCCATTTCAAAAATGCTTAAAGATTTCATGCATTAAATTGGAACTTATAGCCTTTCATACCTATACATGCCCATTTTCTATCCATTTTTACCATCTACCCATTTTTATTCAGTAGCAAAACTTCTAATGCACATTTCTGACAGATAGATGGTTAGAGCGCCAAATTTTTTGGAACATCCCAGAAAGTTTTAAAAATTATTTCAACTATTTCAACAGCACTCAGCTCTATATAAAAATACCAAGTGTTCTATCTACCCTATGAAATTTAGTACAGAAATTTACTGACTGCGCTTTTTCGAGAAAATTTAGTTCTGATTTAATTTTTAATGAGATAAATCGGCACAAAATAAAAATAGGTAACTTCATAGCATATACACCTTATTACGAAACCGAAAATGAAGAAAGCTTTTACCCACGGCTGTTATCTATGACAGGTTTTAACACGAGATTAAAGAACAATGGTGAGGGAAGAAAACTGTGAGATACGTCCAAGAATCGAAAATGCTAAATAGATATGGTACAAATAGGCGGCGCGGTTTTGTTCCTTTCTTGTCCTTGCTTTGAAGGTGACACAATCTGTATGGAACGTTTGCCGATGTGAACAGTTTCTGATGGCAAACTCGTCGCCTAATTGATAACGAAGAAAGCAAAGACTGGCTGGTCCTGACTGGAACATGAACACTCACGGGGTCGATAGTGTCATACTGCCAAGAGTGGGACTTGTGACCTTCGGACAAGCAATCTCGTCCATTTGCAGCATGCATGTGCGTTGATGCGGCTTGGACAAGATCGTTTGCACGAGCATCACAAGCTCACCTTTGACACTATGATAACTGTTTCACGTAGCGCAATTGCATGGCCATCCCTGAGTATGCCGGAGGGTTTACCGATCGCTGATAATCATGATTTCCTGTTCATTTTTTGATTCTGATTTGCAGATATGCTTTACTAATTGTAGCGAAACTCGTTCGCAGCTACTTCACAAAGATAGTAAAATTTTTCTTCAAGCTCAAAAAGCAAGAAATTAAAGGATTTCTAACTAACCATAAGTGAAGTGGCTGCTCTTATCTTGACATCGTGCAATCCTTGAAATTCAGATTTGGATTTTTTTTGAAGTAATAATGTTCCCACAGAATAGAGGGTCGCATAGCGACTTCGAGATAAGATGGAGCTGGTAGTACGGATCTCTCTATTTTTTGCTTTTTTTTCGCAGCAAGTACTTTAGCACTACCTGCCTTTTCTCACAATTTAAGTCTTGGCGAAACAAAGAAAGCGGAAAGTTGTAGTCCATGGGAGCAACACAGGTTTTCCGAAGAAAAGTGGTTTGCTTCACTTTAGCTTACTTCTCCTTAAGTGCAAAAATAGGCTCAGAAACAGTTCAGTGCACTTTTTATTCCCTATGAAAAGCTGATACACATCTCTATTGGTCTGCATTTACGCGCTATTTGCTGTGCATTCTTATCGTTAGATCTTTTTGTGGTGGGAAAGAATAGAGCCAACCCACAGACTGGAGCTTCTGATACCGGACCCTAATTAATTGATAAGATGTTATTCTGCCGCAAATTGCTTCCATTGCCGTTGATACACAGAGATCCTTGGAGACATCCCAGAAAAGTTCTCGTTATGCGAATAATCTTGCCTAAATTACTTCAGCGCCTATCCCATGAGGGTAAACCGCTATTTCTAGAAAGTTTTCGAGAAGTATGATGTAATCTTCTGAGTTCATCAAGACGAATCCTCTCAATTATAGATTTAAGAAGTTTCGATTCAAAGAATGCGAGAGTATCACTGCAAGACCAGATACTCTACTGTTCAAATAATTTTTTTTCTCTTTTTTGTGCTTCAAAAAACCTCTTAATCTTGTTGGTGCGGAATGCGTTGTTTTATACCGAATAAGGATTTTTCTTGATTTTCTAAAAAAAAACTTTAGAAATGCCACCTTCTTTCACAGCATTCCTTGTCCAAATTTGGCTAGTGCGATCAGGAAACAGAATTTTACTTCCGTAATTTAACACCCTGAAAACCTAATATTGTTGTGGTGGAATGTTTCTCATCAAAGGTCTAAAAGGGATTATGGTTTCTTAATCTGTGCTCTATGTCGTCATACGTCACGTGTGAAGTCTAGACCTTATTCTAAAGCATGATGTGGGAAGGTCAGCGTAACAAGGCCAACGAACCAAAACTACTGCATAACCTGGTGCTTTGTTTAAATGATTTACGGCCAATATTAGATGGGCCTATTTTTCGCCTTTCTGTGGGTGTTTTACCACAGCTTGTGTTCGCTTTTCATCGTTTGCCGTTCACCTGCAGCTTGGATAGAGCTGCGTTAACCGCGAGTGCAAGAATCCTGCCATCGCTGCAGGTTTTTAGTAGTGGTCGCAGATAATTTTTTCAGTGGGGAGGAGGCTAACTCCAAAAGCAGTGGGAAAAAAGTGGGCTACTGTAGAAATGGTTTTGAAATTCTTGAAAATATTCATTAAAATCTTGAAATGAAAGCCAGTATTTTAAAGCTAAGATAGAAAATTCTTTTAGAATTTGGTTACTTTTCAGCTCCTCCTAGCCTGCAGTTCGTACAATTTCAGGCCTAGGAAAAACGTCAACAAATCTGCTAATGCTGACAGTAGTCTTCCTCTAAAATTGAGTTTTGAACAGCTGGTGGCAATCTATCTATGTTTGCTTACAAAGTTGTAGCAGAAAGCTCCTAGCCGTCTCCGAGCAAATTCCGCTCCAGCCATCAAATCTCAATGCGCTTGATCAAAATAACACGACATTAAAGGCGCACAGTTTATCATGTTTGGTATCCCTTGACGTCTCATCAAAGAAAAACCACTAGTTTAATTGAGAATCTTTTTGAATTTTACACGTTATGTTTTCCTTCTTTTCACTATTGGTCTGTAATAGCTCTTACTGTTATTCTGATCAAGGGCTTTTGCATTTGACTACTAGTAAATTGTACTTGATCAATTTTGCCTTCGATTTACCCTTTGACCCGAATACGACATATTTCTTCCATATTTCCTTTTTTTCAGTTTATTTACCCGCATCTCGCCCGGCTGTTCTCTTTTGTGTCGCATCGATAAAAGCGTATAATTCTTATTATCTTGGACTCAGCGAAGTCGTACCGAGCGCTGTAACTCTGCATAAGCTGGATTTTACCGGCGGCTTTCCTCTTTGATTTTCACACGAAATTTCGATTCAAAATGTTGTAATAGGGTTACTCAGCATGCATATAGTCGACTTGACCAGTCGGTGCAAAGTTGTGCTGGGTGCACTTACACAAATCGGAGAAAAAAATGTGTCTCGAAATTACTTGTAGCACGAACTGATGGTCAGCCTTTACTGCCAAGAGCCGAACTTGAGTGCAATTTTGCAGATAGCTAATAAATTCTGTCACTGCACACCTTACAATTACAACTTTGCACTGACTGGTCAACTCGACTATACATGTACTGGAAGCCAAACGGTTCATTAGCATGAAAGTTTGACGGGTCGTTGCCATCAGGTTTTCTACTCTTTACGGTATGTTAGTGGGACGTTAGTTTAGGAACTGTACTAACATTAGGTGACAAAGTTGTCAGTCTGGTTACGATAGCCTAATAAGGACAAGCTCATTGTTTTCTTCCGGCACTAATGCTTCTCATCTATTCTTGCACTATAATTTTATCTTGACTTTTTGCATTCTTTCAGTTGACATTCGAAGTCTTCTCGAAGCTATAATATTAACGAGTGCGTACTTCAAAGCAGGAGTTATTCCTTTATGATTAGCGAGTACTTACTCTACGACGACGCTAAGTTCTTTCGAGATTCTCACGCAAAGCTGTCACTTTTTCAAACTGCACTTCTGGCCAATAAGGCGCAAAGTATGCAGCGCTATATCAAACTACTTACTAGCCTTTTGCCTTGATCTCGTAGTTCTCAAAAGTCTTGCTCCACTCCTCCTTTTCTAAAAATTACCTCAAGAACGATCAGACTCGTTTACATGCCCTCGTATAATCGTTTCTTATGAGTAATACCATCTGCATCATGCTTATCGTTCCCTGCTGTTATGTTGCCACTAAGTCCTTCCGGTAAAATATACAGCAAATATGAAAATAGGTGGGAGTAGTCTTTATGTTAACTCCACGCCTTCGCCTTTTATATTACGCCATATGTTCAAAGGTTTAAAGAATGACAAGCTTTATAACATTGTTAGCCATCGACTAGAACATAGAGAAATTGAAATGCTGGTCAGTTTTAAACCGTGGTAGGAACAGAAGAAACTGGTAGATGCCATGCGCAAAGTTTTTCTAAAATTCAATGATAAGTCAGATCACCTCTACCACTAGTTCGTGGCTACCTTTATATTAACTTTCCGAGCGTTTCCGAGTTTGTGTGAATATTGGTGAAGTAGTGTGGAGTTTATTTTGTAATCAAGAATATGGTGGTGTTTATAGCAGTACTGTTAACAGTTCGTATGACATGCATGTTCAGGTGCAAAAAATATTGCTAACGTACTGTTTTTCATTTCATTTCATGCGTTTCGGTATCGTAATTTCCCCCTCTCCCTCTAGATTTCTTAGAGTTTGGTTCTACACAAAAGCAGAACGCAATTGATGAAAGCACGACCTACTAGGATCTTTTTTTTTGATGGCGCAGAATGACTAAAACCTCGGATTTAGATGTTTTAGCCCAGAAATAGCGTTATCTGCTACATAAAGTTTCGCCCTGACATGTGCTATTATTCCTCACGAAGGTATTCCGAATGAAATGTCAAGACCACCAAATAGTACGGAGAAGTAATTTGCTCTGAGTTATAGATTTACAAGGAGAAGTCTTATGATCGGCAACGCCTCAAAATTTGTCAGTGGGCTAAATTTTGAGCAGCTGAATTTCGTTACAGTTTTTCCGTCCAGAAGCCAGATCAAATGCCAAGTTAAACTGCAACTGAACAGGGCAGAGTCTGAAGTGCACTGCAAAACTAAAACTATCCCTCGAGCAAAACTTGCATATTTAGATAGAATTATTTTGAAAATCATCGAGTTCCAAATCTCTGTTTTTTCACGCATCACAGAGCGGATGTTTTCGAAGAAGACGAAATCTTGAGCGCAGAAGTAAGCTTCACTGGGTGGCAGAGTAGAACGAGTGTCTGCGAAGCTATTAGTACAGCAGCTCATGAATTCGTTCTAACACAGTGAACTTACAATTAGATGGGAATTTTTCTTGCCAAACATCCAAAACTTGGAGATCTGTGGCTTTTGATACAAGACTACTAGAGCAGAGTAAGCTGTGGAATAGCAAACGGTCAAATAAAACTTAGACTACCTTCAGAAACTAGTGTCTGGGGTAATTAGGACTATGTATCGAAGAAAATTTCTCGAAGCACCGCATTTGAACTTCACGTTATACTCCAGCTTTGGTGTCGGAGGAGCTCTCGCAAATTTTGTTTCATCAGCGGATTCAGTTACGTATCTGAAGCCTATGAAGGGTTTCCAAGAAGAATCCTGCATCGACTTTCTTCTGCAACTAATTTGTCCTTTTTCTAAAGGGGTGAGACAATTAACGCATAAACTTCGTACAGTTGTCTCCGTAGCCAGTAGCAAAAGGATCGCCCCGGGCGACCCCGGGTTACCCAAATGCGACTCTTTAATTAACCCGGGTTTTTTTCTCGCTCAAAGTGATAAAGAGGAGACGGAATTGGTAACATTACTTTGTACTGCTAAAGGAAAATAAAAACTACAGATAGTTTCAGATAGAAAACGAAATTCCAAGATTTTTGAAATTTCACTTTTCTTCTGTTTCGCTTAGAAAATTCGCAGAAAACCGTAATTGATGAGGAGCCTGAAGTATAGTTTGGAAAAGTCTTTTATTTGTACTACATAGCCTCACAACAGCGTGGATTAAAATGGAGCCCTTCATAGATTTTTTAGGCCCCAAATCTCTGGTCTTGAGAAATTTCCGTTAAAGCAGAAATTTCAGCAACAAATTTTGCAAGAAACAGAAATTATTCAAATGCAATAAGCTGAATTTTTAAACAACTTCAATAGATGCTTCTAGGCAGCTGGGAATTTTCGTGATTGAGGGTACTCTCAAAATTCGAAAATAATTAATTTCTGCTCCTTGACTGCCGAGTTATTGACAGCCGGTGGCTGATGACGTAGACTGGTATTGGCTAGAATAGACTGTCCGGAAGACTTTTTCTCAAATATTTCGTGAAATACCATCAAAGGTGCGATATTATTTCTAAAGGAGATTCAGAGTCGCTTTCTTTTAGAGTCACACTGAAGAACAAGCAAACGAATAGTTACAGTATGCAAAGTCATAAAAATCGTATTCGAGTCATTGGGCTGGTGCAAATGAAGCTCCCAGAAGCGCTGCCTCGGGTTTAACGACGCATAACTTCGTTCAGCATTAGCCCCATGAACAATCTTATTCATCAGAATCAGCAAACCATGCCTAACGTAGCCGTGGCTAAACCATTTGTAAAAATTCTTGGTCTCGAGTTTTAATTAAGAAAAAATATAAGTGCAAAGTAATGCTACCAATTCCGTCTCCTCTTCATCACTTTGAGCGAGAAAAAAAACCCGGGTTAATTAAAGGGTCGCATTTGGGTGACCCGGGGTCGCCCGGGGCGACCCTTTGCCATTTGTGCCATTTTGGCAAGAAATCTGGGGATGTTTCCGTGCAGAATATCGGATCTCAGATTTTTTTCTACTAATTCCGAGAAGCAAGAGATGGTCATACTGCTCTCCGAAATCACTTCTAGTGCATCGACGGAATTAACTGCCTTTGTTGGCTTCACACAAACTTAAATTCGATCAAACTGCGAACGTGCGAAGCGTTGTTGTCTCACAAAAGTGGAGATTTTAAAGCTGTCACAGGACAGATTAGGCTTAGCTAAAGGGAATAGTTTATCCAAGAATCTTGAACAGATTTCAAGATTGCAGGTATCGAAAAAAAGGTTCCAACTTTTTCGAAATCCAGTTTTTGTGAATTTCCGATAATTTCACCGAGTTCATCCTCATAACAATGCAAAAGGTATCTATCTATAAGGTGTCGATATGACTCTTCGAAATTGGTCATTCACACTGAACGTTTGCTTGTTAATGGGTGGTTCCGGCTTTTAAACATGTGCAGTAAAACGAAAATGTACCCAAGTACCTGTGAGGTTTTCAGAAACAAGTGCACGGCGAAAATATTTAATACTATTCTACCGAACTTCTGAATCGTATAAGAATTTAAGCTGCTAGCAGTTCCTCATTTCGCCATCTTGGCCGCCATATCACTTATTTCTTCATTGAATAGCAAGTGATACAATGAGCAGCTTCGCTTCTACCAGTACTATGGCCACCTGTACATCAACGGCGCCGGATACATTTAAAATTACGCTCGAGGACTTTATTGATGGGTAAATGTTCAGTGACTTTATGGCGTTTTGCAAAAAGCGAATACTTCCTAGTGTGTTTGGGTCAGCTCAATTTTCTAGAGCTCTTTTCAGAAATTTATCCATTAACACGAACAGTGCTGTTTTCCTGCAGTCAGCAAATCACGATTTATTGATCTAATTCCGATCGATTGTTCGGTGTTGGGCCGCATCTCTTTGTAGGCTCTTGATCACAGGTGGATCAATGTACAATACTTCCATTAGATGTGTTTAGTCGACCCCTTGTCCAGTGTTGTGCTTACCGACCTGTCGGTCACTACAGTATGCCTATCAGTACACACACTCAGAGGACTGTTGCATCGCTGCTGCCTGATGTCAAGAAATGGGAACTTTCCACGACTGACCTCGAAAAGGTCTGCATTGGAGGAGGTACTATACTAGGCATCGGCGCCGTTCTGAATAGCGTATCTGCTGCTCTCTGACATTTTCGTACCAGCTGAAACAACCCAGTAACTCTCCTTAGCAACTGGTTTTCTCGAAAATGGCAGACATTCGGCTTGTGCAAAGCATAAGCTGCCATCTATCTGGTCGCCGGTTCAGTTACCTAGCTTTAAAATATATCGAGTGAGGCCAGATAATATATCACAGTGGAGTTCCATGCCTCAGAACCGTTGGAGCGGTCTGTGCATCCTGAAGTTGGTATGGCATAATTGAAGAGTTTTAGCTTTAAGTAATGCGTATATAAGGTCTCATAGTTTATTCTCCGGCGATAAAATCACAGGAATGACTATAGTTTCGAACCTGTTAAGTACATTTTTTTGTGAGCGACAAAAATACACCTATCTTCCAGCAAAAGTGCATCCCTATATTTGGGACGGCACATGTGCCTAGCGCACACACGTAAGAACACTCGGACGCGAAAACCTTCTATTGCATAAGCTTAATCCTACGCTCGTAGACCTATCATTAAAGAATGGAAAGCTGGGGAGGAGTTAAAAAGAAATGCACAGAAATGCGTAACTTGTAACGACGCAAGATCTGACATTTTTCCTTATACACATTCAGATCTTAATCAGCCTCTAGGATGAAGATCAGTTCATGGAAACATAGTTATGTTAACAGTATTGTAACCACTGTTTTGTTCTCTCTAAAGACGTTTATCCATTTCGCATTCATAAAAACTGTAATCTCAATTGCCGCTTCCCCTTTTTTAAAATGAGGAACTAGTGAGCAGATTTTGGAATTTGCTATCGATATGGATTAATTAAAGGGCTCGTACGTGAATTAAAGGTAAATTATACTTGGAACAGTAATGTGATCGGTTTAGTTCGGCTGATAGTGGTTGACTACTCAGGTAAATAGTGGCACCAACCGGGGCAGAAGTTGGTGCAGCTCGTCGTGTGATGACGTCATTGAAGAAGAGACGCAGACATGGGTATCTTATCGCACCTGCCACGGCACTACCTCGCGTCTCCCGCGGCAGCACAAATATACTGCGGCTTTTATTTCCTTGGGAGACGTAGACTCCCAAGAAAATCTCGCATCTCCAGCGGCACTACCGTACTTTTAAGCATGCCAAAGTGCAGCTAAATATCCTAACGCTGACGCGGGGAGCTGTAAGGAAGGTGCGGAGCACCTCGAGGGGCTTCTGTTGACAGCATAAGCTATCAGCATATTAGAAGAACAGCCAAATGGCGAAAACGTGTGCTTCAGGGAATAGTACACTATCTTTGTTAAGGGTCTGCCGTCACCGCGTTGGACTGCGAGCCAGCGCTACGTCATCCGCTGAGGTTCTGCTGTGTGGAATAGTACGGGAACAGTTTGCAGGCTTAGCGGTTCTTGAGGCTCTTGAGGCTCTTGAGGCTCCTGAGGTTAGAGGCGCAAGACCTGAGGCTTGGCTATGATCAGGAGCATGTCTTACTGATGAAGCGGATGGCGTCACATCACGACATGCTGTCTTCAAAGCTGTACTGTTGGGCTCGCTAGACTCACACGAGAGACAAAAAGTGAAGCGACCTCTACGCTTTTCTAAAGGCATGTCATTGTTCTATGTGTTGCAGTGTTATACAGCTTTTGTTCAAAGTGAAGGCATATAAATCTCTATGCTTCCAAAAATACTCACAAAAAATTAGTAGACAACGCGAGTAATTGAGTTAAGTGACGTAGTTACTTCAGAAAAACCGCATGCATTGTCTATTTAACGAAGGTATATTTTCAGCACAAAAAAATGTTGCGTTTAGTACTTACTATTTTGGACCGCTACTTTTCTGCAAACATTGTGAGGCTTCTTTGTTTTAGCGTGAACTGTGCATAACTGATAACTTTCATGGATTTCTATTTAATATAAGCTGCGCAGTTTAACGACGAGTAAGAGCCGACGAAGAGTTTGTTTGTCAAATCTACTATAGTAATCGGTTCACGTTGTTGGTAACGGACTTTTGCTCATGCACCTGATGAACGATAAGCTCTGAAGTCTACATGGCTAAGTTCAGGATGAAGTATGGTGACTAAGTGTGCATCACATTTCCATTTCCGTATCGCTTTGAAGAAAGGCTTCTTCCAAAATTCGCCTTTTCTTCTTGCTGAAGAAGAGACTGCCCCACATTACGAAGTTAGTATTGTTTTGTTGTCATATGGAACTGTTGTTTTATCATTAAAAAGTCGATATGCAGTAAACACCGGCTGCCTTCCTAATTGCTTATGAATTGAAACTTAATCGAAATACAGTGACGCAATTACCCCTGCTCTCCTATTTTTAAAGAATATCATAACGGAGTACGGAAAACAATTTCGGAGATGGACATTCCTATATAAGCAAAAACACTATCATACTTGTAGTATTCTTTTCTAGATTCTCAGTTGCTGAGGGATAATTTCTACGATATGGGAAATACGTATCTTTGCGAATATATTCACTTAGATTCTTATATGACCAACCCTCGTCATTATCGCAAGCCCAAGTATCTCCTCCACAAGCTGTTTTTTTTTCGAACTTCATCCAAGAAAACGGAATCGTTCGTGATTTATACCGTCTGCAAGTCTCCATTTCTTTCTACCAGACACTGCCCAGCTGATTTCTCAATGATTCCACTTTTCCACTGTCACATCTCCATCTCTTTGAATGCCTTTCTATTGCGCGTTTCACTGAAATGAAACTTGGGTAGAACCTTTAATAATAAAAAAATCTCTCCTTATATCTTTATCCAGATGTATCACGTTTCGGTGACAGCAGAACAAGGAATTCCGAAATCTTCTCACTAGGTAATATGGAAGGCGGGCATAACTCCAGAACGATACATCTTGGCCGACCTCCTACGGCACTGACATCCATCTACTGTAGGAATTTCTAGGCTAGTGAGCTTGACATCCTTCCTGAAAAAAGAAATCCCAGACCACTGGAGAACCTCACGCACTACTCTTCTGTACAAGAAGTACGATAGCGAAAACGCCCGTAATTAACGTCTGATATATCTATTAGTTGTACTGTATAAGCCGCCTATTGAGATCACCTTCAATCACTGTGAACGAAATTGGCTAGCGTCCAACCTCAAGAGCACGCTGCATTTCGCAATGGCTTTAGATACTCTGGACAGTTTCGGGGTCATCGTGGTCATCGGATGAAAACCATTTAATAATTAGAAAACAGTGTCACATCAAAGGAAATGTATGTCCCTATGCACCAGAACCCTTATTAACGAAGGGTATAACTGTCTTCAATCTCTACAGCTTTGTATTTCGTATACGCTGTATTCAAATAAAAGTGGTTCAGTTGAGTTGGAGCTAGGATTGTTGCACATAACACCGCAGAAAACACGCTTCACTTTACGACTTCTCATTAGGCAATACTGCCATGAGCTTCTCTACCCCTTCCACTAGGCCAACTCCAAACGTTGGCTAGAAAGAGCTTCTTTTCTTTACAAATGTTACAAAGCTCTAAGCGTTTCTTAATCTTAGCAACTATTAATTAAGAAATTAAGTCTGCATAAGACTCTAACATGTGTTATCGATTATTTCCAATGAACTATAGACATTGTATTCTGCACTTTCAAAATTTCACCTCAAGAGTGGTCATGCCTAGATCAGAGGCCTCCTCAAATGAATTCATGCCCCTATTAAAGGCACGTTCTATAAGTTCAGTGATCATCGCATGTGCACCCAGAATTGTAATAACCACTTGACCTTTCAAACATTTTGATAAAAAAAACTCTTACAACATGCATCGTATTGTAACTCTGCCGCTGTTTTGGCAAAAGTCACACTCCGAATCGCTCTAACTCGCTATTAGATAACCTTTTTCTAAAAAACGCATATTTCAACAGGAAAGTCCACCGTATCGTTCATTATATACATATAAGGTTGGCCATAAAGTTTCTATGAACTTTTTCTTTAAAATGTAGTAGCTGTTCTCAGACCGTAAAAAGTATAAAAAATGATACAATTCAAAATTAACGAAACGTCTAAGGCAATACGAAAACATGTCTAGATTGATAGATTTTTAAAGCAAAGCCGGATAAAAATTCAAATAATGGGACTACTTTTGCACCGTGAATTTCTCGTATTTTTTCGTTCAGCAATCAACTGTCGAAGCGGAAAAGTAGTAGTCCGAAAAAGCAAGATCTGTACTGCTAAGACTATTACGAAAACATTCGCCTATTCATCTAGGTTTTTAATGAAATTCCACAGTGAGATTGGTGACAGTATGCGATTTCTTGATCTTTCGTGTTCTTCTGTTCTTGTACATCGTGCTATCCCATCTTATTGCATCTACTGCAGCTTCCAATTATTTATAAGATCATCATTATAGTGAGCACATTTTAGAGCTTGCTACTATAGTGGCGCGCGAAATAATTGTATTTCTTTCTCAAAACCTAATCTTTTTAAAATTCTTTCTCCTTTCTTTGAGAATATGCGACCAACTTCTTACTACCGGTTATCTGACAGACGGAGCTACTTCGTTTCACAGAAAAAGAAGAATTCTATCAACTTCTACTTTCCAAAATCTAATCTTCTCAAATATGGAAGTGTACCATCTTCTTAAGGATTAGACTTCAACCTTCGTTCTAGTCGTCAACTGCAAATGCTAAGAGAAGAGGTTGCTGAGTAAATATAAGGGGCTTAGCTTCCTGGTTCACGATGACGGCGATTTAAAGAAAATTACTAGCTTAAATGACTCTGCCTCTACCTCTGAATTTTACTGTTCTTTAAAACTACATGGTCCCTGTTTTTCCCCGACTGAGTTTTTTTTTTACTCAGTGAGCCCATTCGGCATGTTTGGTTCTATGGGGTTCAGCCAGTATACCTATATGCCGAAATTCCAGGCAGGCACTAGCATTTTTTTTTAACTTCTGGGCAAATGGCTGGCTGGTGCGGATGCTAGAATTTGTTCTCGAGCTGATTTTCCCAGGGGATACTGGCCGAGCAGTTATGAATTCTCTATTCTCCTTTAAAAGACGGAAATATAAGGTACCCTTTATTGGCTCAGCAATAGTCTTTGGGAAGCATCTCATTGTGCTGACTTCCACCCTCTTCTTTTACGTTGCTTTGTGCAGTCTTTTTGTTGTTATTTCTCTTTTTCTTGCCTGCAAACTTTAACGTTGACTACAATCTTCGTTTCTAAGTGCACCTTTGAGTGCTCAAATAAATAAATAAATTACTAGACATCTACACTTGGTTAAATCGTCGAGCAGTGGCTGCACTGCCCCAATTTCAAGTTAAAATATCGTTCGACTCCTTCGGCGTACTCCAATAAGTCTGAAAAGAGTGAACTTATAAAAAAGGAAAAAAGCGAATTATACCTTCAGATACAGCGAAGAAGTCTGTGCTTGAAGTGGATTTTTATTCAATAATAGACGAAGGAAAAACAGGAACACAAACCGTGAGAACTTTTCGGAAAACCTAATACATACTGCATAACAAGAGCCTTCAGACCTTTGAATTACTGCAGCTTGCATGTAGCTCGTCCTTCAACTACATCGTTTCATTTGTCTCGGTTTAAGGTTTTGCTATCGAGGCCGCTGCCATCGGACTACTTGCTTGTTACAGCAGACCATAGGGCCTTGCACGGTCCCTTATGTCACAAGTTCTTTTACACTCACGCCTGTTGTTCAGGTAAATACAGCTTCCTTTCTTATTCACAACTGCTAAGCCATTTCAAACTTCATAAAGGCGCTAGTCATTTCGTATGTTCTCTGTGTTCACATTCAGGAGCAGGGTATTTCTATTTCATGCCTGTTTCACTGCGGTCTTGCCATCGAGTCGCAGCATTACTCAACAAGTTTTCAGACGCTCATGCTTTTAGATTGGAGACATGTATTCCTAAAGCCGAACCCAATCCCAAATGTGGCAAGACTCGTGAAGTAGTTTAACGCTCGAATTCGTGTAATTTTAGCGCAAAATGTACAACCAGAACCATGCTTTTGAACAGGTCCAAGCCGTTTCACATACTTTGCTCTCAGCAGATTTATAAGTGTTTGAGGGCAATGCCCACCCGCATTACGCCAA
>KN549362.1:138490-152062 GCA_000797555.1 Oesophagostomum dentatum | reverse complement strand
TCGCATTCGAATTATTCATTCGGTCCGAAAAATAATTTACTGCATGGTAAACCATATTAATCCTGATAAAATTTAAAAAAAAACATCTGATACAAATCTTAGGGCGGAGAGCCGAAAGCCAGTGTAGAAAATGAAGTAGGTTACAGATAGCGGATGGTATTAACTTTGTAGATAACTAGGAAACAAGGTACATATGCTGATTGTTTAGACTACTCTACTTGCTGACCTTAGCGTATTCTGATGTGATTGTGATTAAAGGAGCACGTGATTAAAGGAGGATAGCCCCTAGAGTAGTTCTTGCTTCAGTTATCTGCAGTTCCTGATCTCCTCTCTTTTTTTATAGAGCTACAAATGGTGGCTAAGTCTATATGGGCATCTGCAAACTAAGAACAACAACAGGTCAATTGTTCTTACGTTAGTTTGCAGATGCCATATAGAATTTCGAAAAAAGAAAACATCGTTTCGTCACCTTCTGAGAATAAATGACTGTAATTTCCGCAGAGTTACATGCCTGAGTCAGGGCCCGGCACGACCTGGCTCCGATTCAAGCTAGGCTTCGTAAAATGGAAAAGATTCAAAAGCAGCTTAGTAGATGATCTAGGACAAAGCCCGAATTTCCTTAGCACTAATAATGGCCTTTCAAGAACATTATTTACCTATCCATATTAAATCAAAGGAACCAGAAAACGAGGAGTAATATAACGAAATAAATGAGATGTAGCGCATTTTACAAGCTCCGAACATCGTTTGTCATTTTGATTCCGAATCATTCACTCCCTCTGAGAACGTGAAATAAAGCGCGCTCCGACAAAAAGTGCGCGAATTTCAAATTCGGATGGAACGAAAAACTTCAAAAGCTTTTCCCGCAGCGAATACATGATGAAATCTGTTCATACATAATTGAGCAGGAGATGAGAAACCATGCCCGCAATAACTGGACGAAATCCTATGATCCATCTTCACCTGCGAAACAATCGTGTTACCTTTATGCGTGTTAGCTGGCTCTAGAGCCAGCTGAGAAGCCAACTTAGCCGACTCCGAGCAATAAAATTCTTCTTTCACTATATTTTTCTTTGTTCTTTTCATAGTGTTTTCTATAATAAACTAACAATAAGTTCTTTGACATGAATACATTTGACACACTAGAGAGCAAAGAAAACCCTGAGGCACCACTGTTATATACTCAAAAAGCCGCGTTCTAAGAGAAATATCTATGGCGATGCGAATATTCCTTCGAAACCTTCCCAAAAAATATCAAGATTATGTGTTCTCTGAACGTGTAACCCGATTTTACATGATTTTCTTCCCAAAGAGAGATTCGCAATTTCTCGATGCTTCAAGGGAGGTTTCGTTTTCATAAGCCTCAAAAAGCCAGCTCAAGCCGGGCCCTACCCTGAAAGGCAGAAAACTATATGTTAAAACGGGAATGATTCATCGACTGCATTCGTGAAGTCGAAGGTCGAAGAAACGATATAGATTTACTTCAGCAAGGTTTCTTCACTTCATGCTAGACCAAGTAACGAAAGTACCCTAACGACCGTTGGATAGTCGCCTGGACATGGTGAGTGGGTCCCTGAGACTGGGAGCCAAGTGAATCATTGTGGATGCTTTCGGCGGCTCCTAATTACTTTAGTCCCACACACCGGGCAAGTTCTTTACGGGAGTTTCAGCGCTGCAAATTGTGCAATTCAATTATTCCGTTCAGAGCTGTGAGTACCGGCAGCGGAGGCTCCCGGTAATGAAACGACTTCCTCTCGTCATCTCTGGTGGCTTGAAGTGAAAAAGACCTATTGATGGATATTACTGCAGTACTTATCTGCAAGCCTTTGAAGAAGCTAAAAAGTTACCAGCTTGTTTATACGGTGTTCAACTCTTTGCGAAAAGCTGTTTACAGAAGGCAAGAAGGTAAGAAAAAATGAAGAAATTCGCGTCTATTCAGAACATCCTTCTCTGTCTACCTTGGAACAAAACGTTTACGGGAATGACGATCAAGCGTGAACCTTGGCCGCCTGGTAACCAGCTCTTTATTTTCTCAGAGAGAGGAGATTGCTAGGGCGATAGTTCCCATTATAATGAGCAATATAACGAGAGTATACCCAGTAGCAGGTAAAAAAGAATACTCTGATAGAATATTTCTGAGCAGGCAGAGTTTGTGAAAAGCTGCTTTTTTCAGGCTTCTGAGCTACCGCAGAGTAATATCTAAAATTGCAGAGGTATTTGGCAATTTTCTCATTCTCCGAATCTTGGGTATAGTCATAGATATAGCTTTTAAAATGCTGTAAAGAGTGCCACTTATGGCCCTGGTAACCTTCGGCGTTGGATGGATGCTCCCAAAATTGTCCTCTCTTTTGTTCAAGATTTATGCCCAGATACTAGACTTCAAAAAAGCCATCAGTGTTGTCACGTCGTTGTGTCATCACGGAAATTCTTCAGAGCATTTTCCATTCGTTTCTTACCTCTCTTACTCTGAGTAGGAAATGAAAACAGCCGTTTGTTTTCTTGCCACCATCTGCTTGAAATGGGCTTAAATTTAAAGGAATCTATTGGCCAATATCGGAGAGAAAACTTGGCCCGAGTACACGCTAGAAAAGGCAATTGAAAAATAATGCTACAGCAACTGCTCACGTTTCATGATTTCCATCTTTAAGGATAACTGTGCATCTATAGAAAATGTTAAGGTGAAAAGAAAAAAATGTGCATCCCGCATGCAAACGTTGTCTTACTTGTGCCACAGAGTTTTCATAATAAATTTGGTTTTTAATTTAACGTTAATTTTTCTACGTTGTGGATTACGTAGCATCCTCAAAAAGGCATCCATGCCGAATTAGATCGACACGAACAACATTGTTGGGAGAGAGGCGTGGGGAAACTTCCGTCAACCCGTATAAAAACCCAGCGTCATTTCGAGGCGGAAAAGAGGAAATCTACCGTCGCCCTAATCGAATTTTACATCTAAACTCACTGGTATTAGGCAAAACTGTTAACCCAGCTTCTTCCGGATGTGGAAACCTACATCCGTAAAAATTGACCCACTACTCTGAAGTACAGTAGGTTCAATGTGATATTCGGTACCAAATATTAACTTAGGTACCTCAAACTTGAGGTAATCAAATCAGCGGTCACGGCGGCAGGTCAGGGGATCTTCTCTGTAGTATCTTAAAGGCAGCGTATGCGGAAAACAAGGGTGTTGGTATTTCTGCTCGAAATGTGAGTCCCGAGCCTCTTCTCTATAGAACTCAGCAAAAAAACTCCAGAAAGGTGACACCTTCGGCGTAAAAAACGACTCCGAAAAGCCTCCTTGAACTCAGAATAAAGAACAACAAGCTGACCAGAAACAAGAAAAACGTACGCTTCTTAGCGGTGATAGCACTGATAAATGGAAAGGAATGCAAGTGGAAGTTTCAGCAGCTAGATTATCCCTTCATAAGCAATCTGTGTATGACGGATATTACTTGTCAACACCGAGCTAACCGTTCCAACTCCCAGCGAATGTAGTTTTGCCGCAGACGCAATTTCGCGGTGACTGCATCGTTTTTCTTCGTTTTTCTTGTCGCAGTGGTGTCAACTGCATTCGAACTTCATGTTAACCTTAAGAAAAAGGTACCTTTGTTCTGCGCGTATGCTGCCTTTAACATTTACGAATGTTCCACTGCTTATTGTTAGCAAATGATGTTAGCAGGAAATGGATACAAAAATAGTGATCCATTCCCTCGTCCCTCCTCTTGCTCCTGCGTGGGCGATTAGTAAGTATGATACACTCTACGGCTTTTGAGCACAGGTGCCCAGGAATAAAGGACGACACCTCCTCATTTTGCAGTGGTTCTACAGCGATTACTCGATATGGAATCAATAACATGGGCCACAATGACCCCATTTTGAAATTTCTGAGTGACATATGAGGAAAACTGGTGTCACAAAGGTACGATATAGGGGCACGTGTGCTCCTTATGTACGTTCGTTGTCTATTTGGGGAATTTTTCCGTAATGTGACGTGTACTGGACAGGCACGTTTGCCCAAAAAGCCGCAGAGTGTATCATATGTATTAATCGCCCCGCAGAACCAAGAGGAGGCACGAGGGATGGCATCACTATTTTTGTACCCATTTCCTGTTAACTCGTTTGCTAAATAGTGGAACACCGCAAGAGTCGCTTGGACTGCTTTATGAGTTCCGGCCGTCAAATTAGGACCTACGTCTATGACATGTGCTGCTTTCCAGCTCGAAAAAGCAAATTTGTGTTAATGTAGAAGAAAATGCAAAAAGAAACGAAAATTCGGCTTCGTTAATGCGAACTCCCTCAACCCTCCTACGCTGAAGTGAAGGATGTCGAAAGGCTGCCATATGAGCAGAGGTCCAACCGCAGTTACCGAACAGTGGTAGCAAAAAATGAAGTTATAAATGATGATGTGCTCTTCTTTTGTAGGTGAAGTCAGGAGTGGGAGCGCCAGAGAAAAGATTGCGGCATCCTAAGGATAAGAAAGATCATTTAAGCCCCTATCAAAGTACAAAAACGCTGGATGGAAAGTGGTGCAAGGATCGCAAATGTCATCGAATGTCAAAAATTGGAATGCTACGCGGCTCAGCCCAAGACTTCGAACTACCCTTTATGACCGCCTTTTACTAGCTCGAGTTACATATCCTTTACAGAACCCCGCGCTTTATTCGAGCGCTAAAAAGCGATGAGCTTTCCAGGAGATGCCTAGTCGGTTCCGTCCAATGTTTTAACTGAGTTTGGCAAACACCGAAATTTGAGGAAAAGTTCAATGAAATTTTCGGTTTTGGAAGTCACCTCAGTCTAAAAGCCAATATGAACTTTTCCAAGAATGCATTAGCACACTTCTAATCAAATGACTGAAATAGCCTCCACTTTTGCGTTTTCAAAGGTACAATCTGAAAACAGAATGAGCGAGGATTTCTTTCTCGGTGACAAACAAGTATCGTTGCTGTTTTCTTCCTCGACAGCAGTGCTACTAACATTCCATTTCGGTTTTGTACAATTTCATGAAAGACCGCCTTAAAAGCAGTGTATCATAAAATTCACTATCACTTCTGCTACAGAGTTCTTCTAGAAGGGACTGCTGTGTAATCTCACCGCCATTGCAACCTCAAAAACTTGCCCCGTCTGAAAGAAGGGCTCTATCAAGGAGGAATTCCCTACTAGTAGGAACTATAATGCGCCAAAGTACGGACAACGAGCAAAGCCTAAGAATCAACATTGGGCTATTCCTCTTCCGCGAATATGCCTTCGTGGATATTTGGACGATGGAATGCTGTTGTTCCTTTCCCTCTGTTCAGAGCTTTTCTTCGACTACTATTCCCCGGTGTTTCGTAGTTCCTCTTAGCGGAAGTTTGACTGCTAATAAGCCGGTCCTCAGAACTAGCAGAAAAACCCAAGAACGAAATTTTGATGGAACATTATATTCAGAATGTCTTCAGTTTCAAAAAGCGAAACATTAGAACAATCGAGCTCAGAGACTACACTGAATTAAGGTAGACGAAGCTCTTTTTAGAGTTGCATTATAAGCTCGTAGAAAGCATCTTCACATAGCTATTAAACAAAAGCTGCTTTTTAAAGTTAACGTGAGCAAGTTGCAGATTATCAAATTAGTACTCAGGAGAAACAAGTACTAGTTTGATTTCTGTGTGGTATTTATTGCGTAATAATGCAAACAGTTATCCTAATGATAACGAATGATCCGGATCGCTCCGCGATTCTGCTCCTCTGGTTTGAACGGTTTCGCCGTTCTGTCTTGCATTTCCTGTTTCTATTGTCTCTCTAGTTAGAGTTTTATATGACGGGGTACATGCGCCGGATAGCGCATGTGCCGCAGCATGTGAGGCGCCACACCGGAGGAGTTTGGCGGCTAACTTCGTCCCCGACAAAATCTATCTTCGACATTTCCAATTTTTCCTCTTCACCGACGGCTAGTCCGTAATGGCAGCTCACCACAAACTCGAGGAATTGTACGGCGAAGGCATTGTGTCTTGTGCCACGGTAAAACGCTGGTTCGCCAGGTTCGACAAATGAGACTATTCCCTTGATGATGAAGAGAGGTCAGGTCGGCCTCAGCTTCCAGCCCCTCTCCTTCTGGAAGACCGATATCGAGTGTCTACCCGAACTTTAGCAGAGTGTCATGGACTCCGACGGTGCTTACCTCTGATCCTCCCTCCAAGCACGTTTTCGAAAAATTGTTTAAAACACATCACACACAAAACCAAAATTACACACATGCACACATTAAACCTAAATTAGTACACTAGAAGCTATTAATCAGCTCGAAGTTTGTTTCAGCTTCTCTCCTTCACTTTTTTCGCAACCAACTTTGTCTTTCCATTCAACGCAGGAATAAGCTCCGCCCATCAGTTCTCCTTAAAAGTGTATACTATCAGGTTGGGTGAAAGTCTTGTCAGCATCACTTCGCAAGATTGAAACTTTCTAAAGATACAGACCAGCTTCTGCGGTGGTCGAAAGCTTTGGACTGTAGCAAAGCTTACGAAGGACTAGAAGTATTTAAAAAGAAATTTCAAAATGCAAAGCAAGTATCTGCAGATAATGCCACATTTGGAATTTGAATCATTTTTTAATGAAAATTATGACACACACTATGAGCAAGCTTGTTATTGTATTTGAAAGCGCTACACTGCCACATCAGAAGAATGAGAGACAAGCTGCAGGTTCTTTGGTTATATCCGTTCAGTAGCTTTAAAATGTCACAAAGCTTGCTCCTGGTCACGGCCATCAGCAAAAGTAAAGTGCTTTATGCTTCGTACGACTGTTCGGCACGAACAACATTAGCACAGACGTCTACCGCTAGGAACTCTTTTAAAAATTAGAGTGCCGTGACGTTGCTCAACCGCATCATTATCAGGTGTGAGTCTAGCAATGTCTACGGGAATAACGAGTATAAGTACCTCCGAATCGGCATCGTTATGAGGAGCGCACAAAAATGTTGAGTTAAAGGCACCATACGGATAAACAAGGTCGGTGAGATTTCTGCCTAGAACGACAGATGATCTCCAGCTAAACAAGGCTTACGAAACCCGAACTTTCAACACCTGTTCCAAGCCGAAAAGGGATAACGTACTTTGACGCATCGTCGAATGGATTCAAAGCCCTTGGCATACTGCTGAGTGTTTTTCTTGGCTTAGAACAGGTATTGGAGGTTCGGACTTTGAAAGCACCGTGTGGCTGGAGATCTTCAGTCGTTCAGTGCAGAAATTTTACCGACCTTATTTTCCGCGTATGCTGCCTGCTGCCTTTAAGTAGCACTAGGAAAAGTTGTTTCTTTAAGAAATCGCTTGTGAAAGCAGCTGAAAATGTGGTCGACTGTAACAGTAAGGGTTTGTGGAAGGTGACGTCAAAGTCGGAGGGAAAAATGATTTTTTGTATAAAATGTGTATATGGTGTATAAAATCATTGAAAAAAAAAAACCTTAACGAGAAGTATCATTCGTTTCTCTATATTGTTAAGATATTGCACTTCTAGATCGCTATTTTGATTCTTGCTGAGGAATTATCCGGCCAGAGAAAAAAAAGCTAGAAGCATAAATAATTGACTGTTGTCTGTCCTTCTTAAGTAGGATGTTGCTTCCATAGAAATGTAATGAAAAAGATCATCAATAGGAAGCTTAGGATATAGCCAACAGCCTTGAATATCTGGAGGCAGTAGCTTCCTTGGTTATAAAGGTATTTAGTTTGAAAATAAAAGAGCAGACGCTGACATGACGTTCGACTCAACCTAGTACTAAATGCGAGTCGATCACAGATAAACCCTTACTCTTGCGCTGAGAAAGCAGTGGATGTTCCATCCCCATTCAAAACAAAAACCTAACTCCTTCTCTGACTCTTCGTCCATGAATCGATGAGAGCGAATAAGGGTCTGAAAAATTCAGAGCTTGACAAAGAACGAGACTGACGATATGCTCGCATTCTTCCGAATCCTTTGTACTTCCAGCGCTAAAATGAACCTCAGCATCAGAGCGCTCTGATTAAACTCCGAGTAAAAAACACTTCCAAAATACTAAATGCTTATTCTACCATTAATTGTTGGGGCAGTTTTGGCAGATTCACCACATTAAAAACGACTCTATTGCTAAACAGAGGACGCTGTTGTGCCAACGATTTTACTCGTTCTTTCTATCTCTAACTTTCAAAGAGCTGAAAAATAGAAATCGACGTGGAGCATTTAACCAGCCGCTCTGTTATAAAGCCAGGATGTGTTCAGTTATGCATGAGAAAACGACTAAGTAGTGAAGGAAAATGGCTTAGAAATACAACAGCACCTTGCAGAAAGAGCTTCAAAAAGTAGCTGAAGTGAGCAAGCTGACATTTTGCAGAGCAGCTGAGTCGCTTTGTTGCCGCATGGAGCATTTGAGACCCTTGTTAAAATCCTTGAACAACTTCAAGCCGAATTTTGCCATTTCCGCCTATATGTTTTATGAGTTGAAGTGCCCGACCTGTTTATTTCAACCTCTGTTCCTTGGAGCAGTAGAATGAAAACAATTTTCATGTGATAGTTTCAAATGAATAAACGTGATAATTGGGAGGCAGACATATGAATAAAATTTCATTTATAGTTCATGGTTTAAGGCATGAAATGAGGTCAGAGACTATAACATAAAGGAGCATTGATGTAAAAGTAAAGCCCAATACACAACTCGAGACAATCGACAACTATACCCTTTTGAACATATTCTGGAAAGAAATATTACTACTATTTTAAAGGCAGTAACCAAAACGATTTCGGAAAACGATTTTTAAGATTTTTGCATTTTTAAAATACCTTCCGCAAGATTCGTCCGAGAAGATAAAATACAAAATTTGCGATTCCCCGAGAGAAGCCGAAAAAGTGTTCATCTAGTACGATAGGACAATGGACGAGTTGGCCGTCTCTCGTGCACATCGCAGATCTTGTGACAATAGGACGTGGACAGTTAGGCTTTCTGCCTGTATTGCGCAAAGACCACTGCAGCTCATATCTGTTGTTTCCCTTTGCCAAGACACAGTGTAGAAATTGGGAGCTTCTGCCTCTTGTGCAAGTTTGTCTTACTGACATCTATAACCACTAGGATTGCGTAGAAATTTCCAATAGTGATTTCTTCTGCTCCGAATATGAGGTGGTGGTTGTTTTTACAATTACCCTCTTCTGATTATTTCTGTGACACATCCACTTTGTAGTGCTTGTTCTGTTCAAGGGACAACTCGTGCACTTTATTCAAATTCACTAACCTGGATAATGCATATCCTCGGTGAACTGTACATTTTGTACATCTTATTTTGGCTTTGGACAAATCTTCTGCAAGGTATTCTAAAAAATGCCGAAAAATCTACAAATTCGTTTTTTTTTCTTGGACGCTGCCTTCAAGGATTCCCCTTGTTTTCAAATGTTTGAAAGAAGTTCACTGAACTGAGAATTTTGCGATGCATTAAAGCATATAAAAGAACTGGAAAAAAATTATTTACCCGTTTTATGCGCCCTAAAGGGGCAAACATTCTGGAGGCTTGAAAACGAACAAGCTCAATTTGTTCTCTGTGTACTTCGCTCTTCTGTTACCTTGAAGCTGTTGAAGCCGTTATTTCTTAAGTTAGACAGCGTCTACATATGCCCAAATCGTAAGCTTTTTTCGCCATATTTGACCTTAGCTGAAGGACACTTTCATGAACCCGACTGACGTTTGACAAGATCTTCTCTCCTTCACAGATGCACCGTCAGAGGGCTGAAGAAACTTTATGGTAGAGAAAAGCTAGCTGACATGATCTAGAGCGGACCAGAGGTTTCAAAGGATTTACTTACAGCATTAATTAAAAGCTGACTATGAAATTGATAGTCATTCTCGTCATCTTTAGTAAGGCTGGTGCTCTAGTGATTAGCTAGCCTATGGTCCTTTCTCGCACCTCAGAATTCAAACTAATAAGTCTTAAAACTCTTGTTATCTTGATGAGAAGAATAACGAGAGAGAATGAGAGAGAAGAAGAAGTGGTGAAGACTGTAGACGTAATAGTCTAATAATAACATACAATAATGTAGCATAAGCGCAGTAGAAGTTCTATTTTCTCAAACTTCTTCGAAGGGGATGGGAGGGATGTCGAATCCAGGCTCCTCTACATTCCTACGACAATTTGAACTGAAATAATTAGCTCTAACTTCCAAAAAGGTGGTTTTGTTCAACTAGTGTACGAGTATATACATCAAAAATTGGGTTAAAGCATGATAAATGAAGTTATTTCCTAAGTTTATTTTGTTAGGAAATTACCACTGATTCGAGCTCGTAAATTAGCTGAATTTGGAAATTTGAACGAATTATTGTGATTCAAATTGTGATAGGGATGTAAATGAGCCTGAATCGGACATCCTTACTGTAACAGCTCGATGAACGAGGAACGGACGCTGCCTTTAAGATTCACATACCCCACCGTGTATCGTAGAGAACCAGAAGAATGAGCAAGTTGAGCACCATGTTACCCTTCAGGCATTTCCCTTATCCCTTACAAATCCATACATTTTGCGACCTATAAAGGGCCTAAATACTTTCCACATTTCCGGAGTACATAAATGCAGTGTCGACCAATGACGTGTGTCGTGTTTCGTTGCTTGTGTTTTAATTCTGTGTTAAGTGTGTCACAATCGCATACTTGTACCGTATGTTGGTCGACAGTACACCTAGCACAGCTCATTCCGAACGACAACAGATGAGCCGTGCTGTTGTAGCCTCCCACTTCAGCTGGTCAGAATAACAATGACGTAATGAAGCTGAGACGATGCCATCATGGTTGAAACAACGAGCGACGAGCCTGATGAGGTCAGCCGATGGGCCCGCCCTATACCGTATACTGAAATGAGGGAAAAGCGGGCGGCGCCTGGCCAGCCGAGAGACATTCGAAGGATGCGCGGACTAGGAGCAGGTCTGTTGCTCGCCACGCTCTCCACCCTCGTGCCCTCGTCGGCAGGTGCAGTTGAAGGCACAGCGAAGAACTGCAACGAGGTAAGCTCCTTTAGTAAAGCTAACAACCGCCAGAAGAATTCATACGACGTCCTCTTTTAAAAAGTCACAAAGGCACTGCCAAAAATACTCTCCGCCATAAAGAAGACCAAGCTTCTTCATATTCAGTAAACTGAATATTAACTTATGAGGCAGCGGAAACACTTGCTAAAGCCATTCTTAAAATATCTGCACAGCTGGTCGTGTGCTATGCGAATTCCTTCAAATTTAGGTTAATAGACCCTCTGCATACACCTGACTTCCTCCATGTTTGAAGGCCGTTCATTTAGAATTTTCACCATCAAATGTCACAGAATGCTGAGCTTCCGCATAGAGATAGGACTTCGTGCAAGAGATACTTATCTAATATCTGTGGTAGGGCATTACTACAGATTTTCTATTATAGTACACGCTTCAAGGTGCTTTCATAAGATAGCTTAAGTCCAAATCTTTCCTATGTATTCCAATTTTTAGAGTTATTTTGTGACCGCAATGCCTTCTTTAACATGGCACTCCTAAATATTTTTCACTCAAGATTAGCAGGACGTTGGAAGTGCAAGATGATTTGCACATCACGTCCACAAATCTTATCAAAACACTTTTGAGGGTTTAGTATTTCCATATTTAAGGTAAGACCTCGTGTTCCTTTTTGTCCTTCGCAGGGCCTCCCGACAATGCCCTTCTTTATGAATCCATCCCTGCTTGGGAAAACCCCGTCGGGGCTTTCTATCTTACATACCTCATGTACAGATCAGGTTTTCCAGTATTGGAGCACCTTTTTCTCCATATCTTGGTGCTCCTTCTATGCAGTTCTACAACAACATACTTGTTCCCAATAGTATACCTGTATGAGCTCAAATGCCCTGCTCCCGCGAAATGTTAAGTGGAACATGTCTTTTTTAATCTGAGACTTTGACAAAGCGAGGAGGGATGGTGAGGGAAGTGAGATATGGCTGCGACTTACTCGCCACTTATCATCCAGTGAAAAACGTTGGCCACCGGATCACCTCAAAGCTCACTGCTAAGCTCTGCCCTTTGTCACTTCTGAGACCTCCTTCGGCGAAGCTATTTTTCATAGCGTTTTTAAAGTTAAGGCCCTCAATTACGGTCCACTTGTAGGATGGAGCTTTTCCGCTCCATGCTTGTTCACCCCAGCAGGGCATTCTTTCTTATCTACGACAGTCGCAGATGAACAAAACCAGGAGGATTTCTGAAAACCATTTTTCTAGTTTTACGCGCCAATGAATCAATTTTGAGCAAATTTTAAAATGTAAAGAGTGCTAGCTGAAGTCTCCATCCCCCCTGCCTCTTCAAAAGCGCAAATGGCTTTATCCATAGTGGCAGAAATGAACTCAAAGCCGCTGCAGCTGAGTCTTGAAAGCTTATGATTGACAGGCCTTTAAGAAATCCACTTGATGCTCGTTGCATTTGAAATTTCTATCCCTGAATTTGTGCTTAAAGAAGGCGAACAAGGGAAAGTGAAAATGAATGTTATTTTCTCAACCGCCAATAAACAATAGCAACTTTCCGAGCTTCCAGTTTAGGAAGAAAGGAGTCCACGAAATAATTCCTAAAGTTCTGGTTTCTGGTGAGCTGTATGAGAATAAGGAATTACCCTTAGACGGCGGCAGCGATAGCACTTATGAGATTGTACCGTTCTTATCTTAAGTCCTGCTGATTTGAAAGTCTCATTTCCAAGAATATGTGTATTCGGAGGATATCCAAAATAAAACATGAATATGGCAGCGCACTGCGATATGCCGTAATTCTTTTTTCTGAAAATGTTGTTTTTTGCCTGACAATCTTGAAAAAATGATCTCGCGCAGTTCCTGACTCTTATAAATGGTGAACAGCTGCGAAGGCTTCTAATGGCAAGAGAACTGAAATCGGATTAGAAAAGAAGTCCACTTCAATGAATAGGTGCAAACGCGTCGCTGTTAAGTATTTGGAAGGTTCAGAAAGCTGACTTTGAAGAAATACCGGAAAGTTATCTTGCCGAGTGGTTGAACCGCCTTAGGTATCTAGCTGAATTCGCTGCAAGGTCCTCAGAATGGCATGCTCACCCTACCACTCCTTAGGTCAGCATTTTATGAATATGTTTAGTATACAAGTACTACTACAAAACTACAGAGCAGATTTTATTGGGGGATGGAGGGGGGGGGGAGGCATTGCAAGTGCTAGTTTTTATAAAGCTCTTTTGACCTCTTCTCAGTTCCGAGGTGATCACCAGTGCCAGCAAATACTTTACACATTCCTCTCGCAAATAAACCTGAAGAAATGAGCCTGAGATTCAAGAAATTGAGCACGTGTCGCTGTAACAGAATACAGCTCCATTTCCAAAACAGAATCACATCCATAAAGCAAACCCCCGAATAAGGCTGTCCAGTGGAAACAGGAAAGAGTGGACACCTTAATTTAACCTCAACCACTGGCGCTTGCACGAAGAATCAGCATACTTGCCCCAAACTCCAAGTTTCTCGCGGATTTGGTTGTTTTTAATGGAAAAACGTTTTTCTTGATTCCTGGAGAAAAGCAGCTTTTACGACAATCTACTCCGCTAAGTTTCACAAACCGACTTATCCGTTTCCAAATTT
>KN549362.1:70946-82581 GCA_000797555.1 Oesophagostomum dentatum | reverse complement strand
TTCATTGGATTCCCACCAGAAAGTTTCTTGGCCAAAATGCGCTATCAGCGCCACATAATAAATCGATGAGATTCAGTAGACAGACTCCAGCAGGGACCGAAGGTGTGGTTCAAGCTCTATAACTTAAGAAACCTTGGTTAATATCCTCGTAGTTAAGCTCAGCTCGCAAACCAGCATAGAAATGCAGTAAGAAGACATTTCTTCCGAAATTTGGTTTTGAATATTCAAATCTGGCCAAAAATCTAAAATTTCAGGATCTTGTCCCGAAAGTGAGGTTACCGGCTCCAAAGTATTTTTCTGGCATGTGCAATAGTCCTGATCGGAGTTCTAGAGCAAGGCTAGATACAGTGGTGAGGTTATTTTCCGTCGCTAAGTGAAAACTGTAGATTTCCCAAAGGGGGTGCTATGATTTTGAAACGGTTTAAAATGAGGAAAATTCATTTAAAAAAATTAGCTGCCCGTATTTTCGTCTAAAAACTTGTATCCTTAGACTATTCCGTGCTAGAAATCTACCGGTGACAGTGGCTGGGTTGCCACACCGCCACAGAGTCAGATAATCCCGAATTTTTGGGGGGTCATATGATAATGAAACGCACTGTATATACGTTATCGACTGAAGGTTCCACTACACTTCAAACAATCGATAAAATGCTAAACTGAGTGGCGGAAAACTTTTTGAACAATCTAATACATCTGTTAACTACGGCTTCATATAGAAACTTAGCTTGTGCGTCTACGTTTGCGATACAAATATATTGGCTTCCTTTATACCTCCGATACCTCTGGTATAAAACCTATTTTGAACTTTTCAACCAAAACAGCATATTGAACGTTTAGTACGGCATATGAGCGGTAATGCAGTAGTATACGCGATACATACGTAAAAAGCGAAACGATACTATATTAGACCTGAGTTATGCAGAAACTTCTCGAAGTTACGGACAAGCGAAGAAAGCTTATGGGAGGTGTATATATGTGAGTAAAATAGAGCGTAAAGCTGCAACAAATAATCGACAGCCACGAAACTAATGCACATAACATCAGCGTAACTGGGATTTCTGATAAGCGGTATTAAGAGGAAGAAGCTGAGGCGCTAGGTAGACTGAAAAGCACTGAGGTTGTCCACCTGCCAGCTTGCGTCACGTTGAAGTGATGTACTTCCATTTTCAAGGCTTGGGTTGCTGTCCTTCCCTGAATGAGTGAGATTTGATGTTAGGATGCCCTGTACTGCTGCAATCAAAAACGCTTTAACTCTATCGCGCATGGTGGATGAAGATAGGGGAGCACCCGTAGACGAAGACTGAAATAGGAAGGAACAATGACCTGCAGCATTTAAGTCTTTCTGAAGTAGAAATTGTTCGTTGCGATTGAGGATGAGGGATAAAAACGCATTCTTATTAACCTGATCCTTCTTATAGTTAGATCTTGAGACCGTCCCTGCCATAGGTTGTGCTTAACATGAATGAGGTCCGCGACGCGAAGACTCCTAGCTTCCGTAAGTCTAAGTAATGCTCATATTGTGGAAGGCGAATACAGCTGCTTGCAAAATTTTGCGATCCTGAGCTTGATGGCCAACCTTGACAAGTTTATCTAGACGCGATCGCAAAACTTTTTCCCTGTGTTCAAATGGAGCAACTATTCCGTACTGCAAAAGGGATGTTTATAGTTCTTTATGTACGTCTTCCAGTGGGCCACGGAAATAGTTAAGAGCGGCCACTACGAGCGACATTGATTTTTGTTTGCAATCGCACGCATGTTTCGCAAGATATAGGTTTCTGACTTGGGACAAAGGAATATGAGCAGTATTTGTTTTCTTCCTCCACATATGAAATTTATTTAGCTCCCTCTGGTACACCTGTACAGTAAGATGAGCTCGACCAGTCTTCAAGATGTGGAGTATTATCGATCCCACCGGGCCGAGATTCATTTAGTGTGCAATTTGGTTGAGCCTTCCGCCCTCTTTGAAACATCGCGCTGTAAAAAACACTATACGTACTACCAGATGAGACTTTGTTTTCTCGACAACATTACAGGGGTGGGAGGAGTGGGCGAACCGCTCTAGAGTAGCGCAAAAGCGTGGATGGAACTTATTTGTCGTGGGAGACAACATTATTTATCCCTTTCGTGATGTTGTTATTGCGAGCACTTCTAAAACCCGCGAGACGGTGTAAACATCTTTCGCAATTTGGTTCAACGGTTCAAAATCTCAGCATCGCTAGACGAGAACTCTCAATAGAGGAAATATTATGGACTTGCTTGCTGAATATGATCCTTGTAGACGTGAACGCGTTCTTCTTTTTCTCGTTAAGATTATCGAAGATGGTATTAACAGAAAACGTGCATCTGTGAGCATCTTCCTCGACTATTCTATCTTTTGCATAAACGTCTGTCTACATCTATAGAAGTCTTGTTCGAGGGTAATTCGTCTTTTTTGAAATTCACTTCACCATTATTATGGTACCTCTGCCGTCCGGCTTTCTTACCATGAGATAGTATCAATATTTTACGTTCAATAACACAATACATTAATTGGACTGTGAACACTATAGGTTGGACCGGTGAATAGTTCGAATGAATAACCGGAACTTCTAAGATTCGAACAAATTTGGTATTCGAGCACTCGAAATTCTTCGAAGTTCGAGTATATTCGAAATTCGAATAATGAATGGCCCTTATGTTCGAGTTTTTATTGTCGAATACTTGACGCGGATGACTGTGGCACCGCATAGTATTTCGTGTTTTGGATATGTTGAGTGACAGAACAGCACTCTTTTTGCAGTGAAACCTTTTCAGTATGCATTCCGGACCATGAGAGCACTACAAAGTACGATTCGGTGATCCGTCCCCAGCCTCCGCTTAATCCAGTGAACAGTACGACCCAACGGGCGTATGCGTGCTGCCGCATGTGACACTACGAATCTTCAGCAGGCCACATGTTCTTGAGTTTTGTCGAATGTCTAAGACAGGAGTTGAATTCCGTGTAAAATTCGATGCGCTGAATAGGAATGCGCAGTTAGTTTTTCAGAATCTGATTTTGATGTTGTAGTAGAATTTGTCTTTATAAGGCACACTAAATTCAGTTGCAATTCAAACGCATCCAAAACTTTCCTTGACTCCACATCTAGGAACAGTTCTGTAAGGCAGTTACCGACATTGAAGTTTCCTTTCAAAACTGAGATGATTGTTTGCTCCAGTTCAGTTCAATTTTCTTTTTCTCTCACATCGCAACCCCACCAGTATGGAAACAACATTGGCGCAGCCTACTAACAAAGCGATATTTCGTCTAAAATTGGGACTTATTTCTGAACAAGTGTACTGTCACTAGATTCAGCAATTCAAGCTATGACGATGATGTAAAAACCTCTTTCACGACTCACTGATGGTAGGTGTAGCTTCCCTTCTATGTGTAGTATCTCCACAAATTATAAGACGCATCAAAACTTTTCCATCTTCAATTTTTTCTACATCCATTGAACCCTTCTATTTATGCTTGCTTATCGAATACACGGACTTCTGTTTTAGTTTTCATTTTGCAGAAGGTAGAATTTCGGAAATTTCCAAAGTATCATTGATCCCATCCGTGTACGACCGTTTGTCTCATCCATATATGACTTCGCAGCTTGTTACGCGTCGCGCATGGCTTGTGAGGTTGTGTCTGATCAAAGATGATACATGCCATGACGCGACAGACTGATGTGAGATACAAGTCCATCTTCTCCAACATTAAATAAATTATTCATCAATTTTAGCATTCGACGACATTCGAATCGAAACATTCATTCGAGAAAATTTTGGAATTGAATTCATTCGCCTTTCGTTCATCCGGGTGTATTTTCGATTCACATACAGTAGCACTCAAAAGTATTTGAACACCCGATTTTTGCTTGTTAACATTATTCGTCATATCTTTTCATGGAAGCCGCCAATCAAGCGGAAATTTATGGACGTTTTAAGGGCAGCCTGCGCGAGTTAACCCTGGGTGAACAGCTTCGCTGCGCCATTTAAGCGAATTATACGTAGCCCGATTCAGTTTTTGCCGCTTTTCGAAATTCGCTAATAGCATTCTTGTTCCTTGATATCAAAAAGATTAAAAATATGCATTATATACCAAATGTTTTTCTGCATCTTATGGCATACAGCATACTCCAAAACAGTCTGTCCCAACATGGAAATAAATTAGAAATTGGCTCGATCGATTTTCTCTAAAATTTTCTCATTTTCCCACTAAAACAAGAGAGCAGTTTTGCAGACCCCAAACGAAGCCTGTATAGCTTTCTCAAGAATCGTAAAGGAAAAAGTATGAATGCATGACAGGGATTCTTATTCTCTAAAATATTCGCAAACCAATTTTTTCCGATTTTGGAATCCGCACATTTTGATGCAGGTGTCATCTGCAGAGGACGACCACGAAGCGCAAAATTTATGCTAGATTCCTTGGAGATCCATGCAGTGAACAAGACATAAAGCAACGCTGGTGCATCGTTCAGTAATGAAAAAGATTTTTTTTGAAAAACTGGGCAAATTCGATCTTGAGGGGCATAACTTTTCTCACAGACATTCTTCGGCGAGTCTCTGGCACTCATAAAACACGTCATTTAGTCATCCTAGAAAAGCATAAAATTCATCATGTTAGCTTGCCTCTAATGTGGAAAATAAAAAATTAGTCGTAAACCCAAAAATGGGGTGTTCAAATACTTCCGGTCGCTACTGTATATTCGGTATTCATTTAGTCGGAAAATTTTCGAACGGATTTTATTCGATATTAATCTACTCGAAGAAGAATTTGATCGAATTTGTTCGATTTTCATTCATTTCAGTACATTTTCGAGACGAATTTATTCGGTTTCTGTTCGTTTGGGAATCGAATTTATTCGAAATTCAATTCAAACCGAATTTATTCGATATTCATTTATTCGAAAACATTTAGAATTGAATTTGTTCAATGTTCGTTCATCTGCTTTTATTTCATGAGTAGTCCGAAGTATAGCACTGACGTTGCATTCGCCTGTTGCATTTCACAAGGCATCTCTCAAGCGTTACTTTGCTTGTCACACATATCCTGTAGTATTTTTGGAGCTTCCGAATAAGGGCCCACTCAAGTCACTTCCTGCCCTGTTTATAAAGAAGAATCGCCTTACACTTCTTCTAGCCGTAGATATTACGAGTCTAGCCGAGGAACCTCTGGTTATAAGCTGTCTAACCACGAAAAAGGTATTTTTTTCAAGGGCACAGTGACCCCGTAAAATTTCAAAAACCATGACCAAATCAAACTTCCTTCTACGCTTTTCTAGAGTATTCGGTCAAAACCCAGCCTTAGTTCTTCAAAAACCTCAGTCTAGTTTTTTTTTTGCGAAATAACGCATACATAAGGAGATGCATGCAGAGGTGGGCTTAGTATTTTTAGTGTGCTCAGAAGCAACTTAGAGAAGTCTCATTTGGTGCAAACTGGTGTTATATATGTTACAGGAAGCGAATCGTGGCTAGAGCACGGATTCTTAGCACAAATGCGAAGAAACGACAAATACTGTGAAAGCATGTTGAAAGCATTTCTCGTCGTCAGGAGCTGCGGGAGTTAGTTTCAGTTTAAAAGAAGGTCCACAAGAAGAGAATCAAGAATCAAGAATCAAGAATCAAGAATCAAGAATCAAAAAATTCGAATGTGTACATCAAGAAACTACGAGTGATTTTTTTTCGTTTTAAATCATGCATTTTCTAAAGGAAATCACAGCTGTTTCGCAAACGATTCATATCTCTCTAAGTTGCACAGTTAGAAAAGCGCTGGGATAATTTACCAGAGTTTTGGAATAACTTCTGCAACGGGGTCAGCCGACTATTTTTGGAAACTGGCGGATCTTGCCAAGCCTCTGCCGAGAATTTTTTCGTCGGATCTCGGCTGAATGAACTTTACTGCAGGCCTTAGTCTTCGGGCGCAGTATTCTTCGGCGTGAAGTGCGATTAAGGCTTCGAAATTTTGGACTTTTCTTCCTATCTGTTCCCATCGTGCTTACTTAAATCTTAATATACCCAGGAAATGACGGTTGCAGGAAACTCATTAAGGAATGGATCAGCTGGACTTTCAGCTCGTATTCTTAACAACAAACTTCCTATTCAACTTCTCCAGCTTCCACTTACAGCTAATCCTATGGTTAGATTGACCGTACAGATCCCACCGTGCACGCCAGAGACCCATTTAAAACGTTTGATTTTTTGTCGTGCTCTACTCAGCGCTTGCAGCAACCGCGCATATGTGATTTCGTCGAAACTCCTCCGACTGGTATTTTTTAACGCCGATTTCTTGACATTAAGCGCGAACCAAGGTTGAAAGTGGTCACCGCATACGTTAGTGGGATTTTTTATATTGATATTGACCGCATATTGACTAAGCAAGAACTAGGGGAGGAACTCTCTGCATGTGCAAAAACGTATGTATGGGCGAGTTCCACGGAACCGGTACAAGTGACCGCAGCCGTAGACGGGAATTCGCATCCGTCGAATGGGCAGAAGCACCCATCATGGTCAATTGCAGCAGCATCATGCGACATTAGACTGAAGCTTAACGGCGCAGATAATTTCTTCCTTATAGTAGCAAGTAAAAAACACTCGTTTTACGCTTGACTGCTTGAAAATATTACTCCTGTCTGCACTCGAGGTTCAAAAATGGGCTCCGCCGTTATTTCACTTCATTTTTAGATCAGAGCTGCCACAGCACGGAATCTTGCTCAGCTAGGTTTTACACAGACAAGTCAGTCTTGCTTCGACGCAATGTCCGATGTAACGAGACTGTACCTAGAAAAGTTCACTTCACGAGTAGTGGACTACATGGAACAGAGTGAGCTTGTTGAGTAGTTAATCGTTTTCTTAACCTCATCATTTGCTACATTTACCTATTACTTCAGGAGTACAGCCCACACCAGGACTGGCTGATGTGGAAAGAGCTCTGGATCGCATGAAAGTAAGCCGACGTGAGGTTTACGACTATCTGAAGCAAGTCCGATCGACAGAACCCGTACAGCCGGTATAGTGAACTACATATCTTTTATGCTCGACGTAGGTAAGCGAAAATGCATTGACGGTTTAGCGCCAGGAAGGGGTTCTTTTCTGCGATAGGGTGGCGCTATCCTGGTAGAGCGCTACAGGTGAATTTTTTTGAAATTTCAGCACCACGACGGTGCTTTTTACAACTGCAGCCACTTCTGTGTAACGCGTGTGCACCATTCTAGCCAACCTTTCTCTCTAATCGCAGCCTTCCGAAATGTGCTCGCATGAGTTATACACCCTCTGTACCTCTCTGTAATCGTTGATATTCTAGATCGCTGGTCAGATCATCGGCGCTGTATGAGAGCTGGTACAGTCCAATGGAAGGAAAGGGCGGAAATAGTTTCAGAGACAACGTCTTTTCCTATCCACCGTGTACAAATGCCTCTACAAAGACTAGCGCGGTGGATAGGAGCAGATGATCCATACCAGAACCAGACTCGGGCTTCCAAAACTTGCCGAATTGCAAACTGATAAGAAACGCCTAGAGTTGAAAGCCTGCTTAGCGAAATGCTTCGCGAACGATCTCTCCATCTTGGTATGCTTTTGTCCTGCTCGCATTATCATGCTCCAGTGCGTGAATATAGGAAAAGCGGGGGTTCGCTTGGAATCCAAGGTTGTTCGGAGTTTTTTTTACATCTTACGAGGCCTACATTGACCTGGAGCCAGCTCCTACCAGGTACTGGCGTTAGCTGCTCGCATGCGATAGAGCCTCTGAAGGTGTGCTGTGAGAAACACTTTTGCTCCAATCTTTTTCAAAATTAATCTACTAATGGCTCCTTCGTACGAA
The DNA here is from genome assembly GCA_000797555.1 of Oesophagostomum dentatum. Classification (NCBI taxonomy): domain Eukaryota; kingdom Metazoa; phylum Nematoda; class Chromadorea; order Rhabditida; family Strongylidae; genus Oesophagostomum; species Oesophagostomum dentatum. The sequence goes on along the minus strand of KN549362.1, from coordinate 74,756 downwards.
ATCCAAAGTCAGCATATTCAGCTCGACGCTACCAAGGTTGCATCACCGAATGCCCCGAAACCTCCCTGAGTAACCTGAGCAGAACCTCTCAGGAGCCTTTCCGCTGCAGTTTTAAAGGTACTCAGCAAAAAGCATTTTAGCCAAAATTCCGTAGGGTCGGCCTAGAGTTGAAGAGTAAATATGCACAGAGATTTTTTGTAGAAACCGTATGAACAAAACTTGCCGAGGTTTTCGCCAAATTTTCGGTCACTCTCGCAAACTCATCCCAATCGGCGCTACAGTCGAAGCGCTTACAAGAGCTTTGCAAGTTTCGACTTCGGCATACAAAGTTTCCAGTGATCGCGCCTTGACCTTCTAGCAGATCTCGCTGCGCTCATTATATCCCGAGGGTTTCCGGGTAGGTTTAGGGAGTTTTGTGGATACGATACCAGGGAAGTGCTAATTGATCTGACCTAACTGCTCAATTGGCGTAGTAAAATTATAAACCACCATGAACGTGCTTTAGAAATTTCTGTGACTCTGACTTAAGAGCACCATGTTATCCTTAAAATTAAACGGAGCTCGGCAAAATACAATGTTTTGAAGGAAACTTCCGTTTTTCGACCTAATACATTGACGCGCTTGTGGGCCCTAGGCCCCACAAGTGAGAAGAGCAATATTTTGAATTTTATGAAATCTTTTTAGAAAACAGTCAAATGCTTCTTGTACTATTCGATACGCTAAGGATGTACTACTAGTTTTTTTNCTTTAAGCGGCTTTGCTGTATTACAAGAAGGAGTCTTTGCCGATTCAGAACATTCAAGGCTTTCCTTTGTTCTACAAATAGGAACAGTCCCATAATATACTGGTCGAAGCTAAAGTTTACTAAGCTGACTGAGAACTGTAGTTTACCTTCACATTCTTTATTTTAATCAGCACAACCTCCCAGAATTTTATCGTCATCGGCATAAACAGGTAACAAAAAGGACAGTTTTAACGAAAACAGGGCTTACTACAATAATAAACAAGAATATCGCTAAAATACTTACAGTTCAAGTCGTGACGACAAGATTTTTTAAAACGTTTTTCCAAGAATCACTGACTGCATTTTGGATGTGGCAGACTTATTTGAAATGTCATTCATATGTGCGACAAAGATCTTGCAGAAGCCCAGCAGATATTGCAAACGACCACTGAAACAGTCCGGTCGCCTGCGCGCAAACATGACTGTCGTCGTTGTTTTGGGATTCGTATTTATTACCTTTATCACATTGATAAATCTGTCTAACTCAAGCAAAAACCTAAGTCTAAGGCAATTATCAAAAACGATTTATGTGCATGGTTTTGAACGAAGAATGCAGAAAAACCAAGAAGGGAGAACTGAAGTTTATCTTAGCCGCTAAATGTACTAAGAAACCATGCAAGGCAAGCAAGCAAAACTGCGCTACTCCTATCACTGGAGAACAGCCATAACTTGTCTGAAAATTCAAACTAAAACTTTTTTCACAGAAGTACTACGTCCAGTAAATGCAACGCAGCTTTTACTTCATACGGCTTCATTGTCAATGAATACTAGAAACTACTGTAACAGAAATCGATATTATCGTGGTAATAGGGGTCTAACACAACTCAACGTTGAGCCGTGCAGTCCAACGCGCAGAAGAATGTGCAGCTCAAATGGCAGGGGCATTAGCATAGCATTAGGGGCATAGCATTAGGCCCGGGGTATACTTCGTGCGACGCGATCAAGTCGAATACAAAAATGGCACCCGACTACCTAGAACTCGCCATCCGCTTAAATGCACACGCGTGTTGAGCAGTTGCATTTCATTTTCGTACGAGTACACCTCAGTTTGTACACCTCGCGCGCGCGATTTGGTAGCTTCGCGCGAAGTGTAGCCCAGGCCTTATACCGCGCTTTGACCAGTTTTGTTCGATTTTATGTACCTAGCACAGTTTCCTCGACACAGCATTCCTGCGTTTTTAATGATTTCATTTCCAACTTCCATTTTCGAGGTTTGAAAGGTATTTCTACAGTAAATATGTAAACATCTGTTAGTGCCCATTTGATTAATGCTTAGGGTATACTTCGCGCAATGCGTCGTAGCGACTTGATCGCATCGCCACTGACTGGGAATACTCATGGCGCACTTTCTCTTCAAATGCATGCGCGGACAGTCGCGTGCCGTTTTCATACGAATACACCTCAGTTTGCACGTGCGATTTGATCGCGTTGCCCCATGTATACAAGGGGCCTAAGCTTGCGCGATTGCTTTTGTATTTTTGCCTCACGAAAAAGGGCAGCAGTCTTGATGTGCAGAAAACTCATATAGTCTAAATATGACTTTTACAAACCCCATGTTTACCACAGTCTCGCAACTGGTAGTTATATAGAGTCACAGAAACACCAGAGTGTGAATACATCCTTGCCTAAATACCGGCACTGTTAATGCGGAATATACGCGGGTAAACCCCACATGGGGTTTGGTTGCTTCCCCGCAGTAACTGTCATCAGTTCGCTATTATGTCATTAATGATAAATAAGAACAAGTATAAAAATTCTTGGAAGACTGTGTGGCACAAACCGCACTGACACCTACATCAGTTAGAAAAAATATAAGCATTCCTCCTCCGAAGCTGAAAGCGAAGAAGGCTTTGCAAGGGAAATACTGGAGGAATTGTCCCATATCTTCGGCCTTCTTCAATATCAAAGATCTCAAAAGGGACAACACTCAACTGCGCAGCCAAGGGAAACCGCAGCCCACTGACGATCGCAGAATTTGTCTTTGGCGAAGTGGGGAAGGGTCTCAGTCTGAAGTGGGGGAGCGGCCAAAGAGGCGTGGTTGCGAAATTTGAAAAATGCCTACCCCACCCCCCCCCCCCTGGAAGCCACTGCTGAAATGTTCTATGAACCTGAGCGTTTCCCCGATTTCTCCGCAGATGGCCATGCCTATGCGTTTCGCTCCGTTCCATAAGTAATGAGCAGATCGCTTGGCGCTTCAGTGTTGCGAAACCTGGGCATTTGCAGGTGCCTTGGTTCCCCGCTACGCGCGTGCTGCCGACTTCAGTCAATGAGGCACAGGATAACCGCCGAAGTGACTCTGCTGCACAAGAGGACGTGAATTCTACAAAAGGCGAAGAAATGCAGCCACTGTGAGTGTCTATGCTTTCAATTCATAAGAACTTCTTAGTGAAGCTAGATTAGCGCAAGTGGTTCATCCCACATCTGTAGTTCCTACCATCCCTAGGCGCCATTCTGTGACGTGTACCTCCAACTTCTATTTTTTGACAAAATCTCTGTTTACTGTGCTTACTATGTGCAACCACAGAGCAGGACAGTGTTCTAGAAAAGGGTACTTGGTCCTTGTTTGCTGAGATAGTGGACCGCTGGCCCTTTTTTCTAGGTTACGTAGTTGCCTTCACGAGCATGTTTGCCGCAGCGCGCTCAGTGAGCTTCCCACAGTAGAAGCTGGGGAAGTGCAGCTACGAATCAAGTGTTGGGAAATTGTGCATCTTTGGGTTCCTCAGACTTTGTTGGGGTGCTCGCTTTGCTCGCACATCTACAACCACTTTGTGGTTTTCTCGAAGGATGCACGAATCATTTTCGGCTAATTCTATCTAATAATCCGAAAAAAAGCAAGCTTTTATAATAAACGTAAGAGGTAGGAAAGTAGATGCTATCCGTAAATTTTAAAGCATAAGTATAAAACCGTCGTAGTTTCAGCAATCTTTTAGAAATTACACAGCCATTTCCTCCCATTTATGTAAAAGAAATCCATTAGCTTCAAATGGAGGTATGAAAGCTTCACTTTTCAAGAAAATAAAAAGAAT
>KN549362.1:52988-64861 GCA_000797555.1 Oesophagostomum dentatum | reverse complement strand
TATTTACTGCATGTGCAAGCACAGGAGTAATGGCATGTCTTACATGACTTTCGTGATGGCTTATTTTGTGGCATATTCGAACTTGCTACCCGTGGAAGCTCATCCACATTCATCTAACTTCTCCAACTGAACCAGTGTCTCAAAATGCAGTTTCTGTGCTAGGTTTGATTTTCAGCGATTTTTCCTTCATCCTATGTTACATAGGATAACTTAAATGTGGACGACACAGTTAAATATTTTTTAAAAAGTTTTGCGTGCGCTATCCATGACTTTATAAATTCAGTGGAAAAACCGCGAAGAGCTACTCTTTCGAATATACATACATTAACCATCTGTACAGAAGAAAGCATCCTATGAAAATCCTGCTAAGTCCCTTTTTTCCAGCTTTCTTGTTAAACTTAAGGGTTACGAGAGCGTGAAGCCATGAATCCCACGACTACCTGTCAACCCAAGTGATCTCGTCCGAAAAGCTAGAACAGCTGATCACAACCTTCCGAAGGCGCTTTCTCAGAATTGAGCGAGCTTTATGCGTATTTATTGTAATATTGCTTACTTATGGGAGCACTATTCAATCTCAGCGTGGGTGCTGCCTTTGAGGTAACAAGGCATAGGACAACGAAGATGTAGACTTCTGAAAGACTGTAGCATAAAGGTATGGCTTGCTTTCTGCGAATTTTATCAATGACTGCAATCGTACTTCATGAAAAAATAAAGCCCGTAAAGTTTACTTTGTCCTAGCTAAGCCACTAGCGCTCGATTACGGTGAAGAAACGATTTTCAACGTGGGTGCTGCCTGCCTATAATGCACAGCAATGCAACGAGGACTGTTTCGAAAATTCTTGTCGAAAATTAAAATACCGAGAACTGTTATGTATCTATTCAGAGTCTAGCAATAACAGCACGTCCAGAAGGTGATTAGAAAGTATAGACCGTTTGTTTTATTTCTCACGACTTGTCCAGGTTCCTTTAACATCAACAGTCGCCTTGAATGAACCGGAAGTACAAAAAGAGCCACTTCAAACAATTCCGACAGATATCAAAGGAGTCCAGCGCAAGAACCAGCCTAAGTCTGGTAATCTTCTTTGTTTTCCTCTATTCTGATCCGCTCTTTCCCTTACTCATTTTGTTCTCTAAACTTTGAATATATATTTATGGGTATTATCTAAGCTAGGGGACGAGAAACTATTAGTATGGAATCTGAGACACTTTTACAGGTGTCGTTATTCTGGGCTTAAAATAGAAAAACAAAAAAGCGTCAATGTCAAATATTTAGAAATGTCCTCAGTGGAGCTTTTATCCAAAGAATCCTAACTTTTTGTTTGACATCCATAATGGATCTGTTGGGGCACGCATCCTTATCGAGTCAGACAGACATTTTCCTAATTCGTGGAATTTGCTCTTCATTAGCACTTCTTCTTTGAAAGCGGAACAGTATGTTGTAGTGCTTGCCGATCCATCAAATGTTTCCTAACCGTTCTGAAACCTCAAAGCTACCCAGAGTTCGAATCTGGGTCTAGAATGCGAAAAGCCATCAAGTAACAGTACTTTTTTCAACTTTTGAAATGAAGTAGAAAATTTCCTGTTGGGGGTGTACGAGTCGAAAAATTTCTTGCTACAATTTAAGCTCGCCTCATATGTTCAACAAGCCACACAGTCCTACTGATGTACCATTTGCTAGTCGTTCGACGCTTTTGAGACATCGCTTTTCTACTCTGATGTTCTGGGAGCAATTCATCTGACGGGAAATCATGTGTGACTAGCCACTATCATGGAAGAAATTTGCTTGTCCTGTACTTTTCCTGGATATCACCAAAAAATTCCGCTTGACAGCGCAAATGTCGGAGGAACGTGCTTGACTAGCCAAATTTCTGACTAAAATGGTTAGTGATGATACATTTGACTGGAGAGTTGTTTTAGTTAGTATTTTCCGTGGCTATACTTCTTGGCAATACAAAATACTGGTGCAAAGTGGTGGTGAATCATAAGCAGAAGAAATGGTTACATGATAACGCTTGAATGGCCGAATGAATAAGTTAAAAGACCATGAAGCAAGCAAGATGAGATCCTCAGAAGTTCGAGACCAGCCACCAACGACTTCCTTTGCAAGATCCAAATAGAGCACTGGTGACGACATTGGTTTATCAAGTCGAGTTACGATGAAATCCTCCTGACAACCCGTTTCGCTGCTTGCATTTGCCCAAATGACAAACGGTACCGCTTACTGGACCGTCAAACGAACTCGGATTTAGTATCGCCCCCAGAGCATCAGAGTATCACGTTCCTATGCTAGTGTTTCTAAAAGTTCAAATAATCTCAATGTAAATAGAAATTCTAACTATGCTTGATGCTTCACTAATTAATCGCTTCTTTGGTTAGATGAGATCTTCGGTTTCCTTGTGGCCTTCAGGTTTATAGCTTCTGAATCACTGAAGGCCGCAAAATCTCATATCAAACAAGAGTTCTCACACTGGTACATTAGTAAGAAGCAATTTCTGATGGTTTTCTCCTCTGCACTATTTTGGAATGAGCCACTTGAACTAAAAGATGACAGTGGCAGTGTAGATAACGAATTTTTTGAATAAAAGGATGTGGAAATTGTGCAGCAGTCCAGCAGCTGTAGTGTGTGTGCTTTACTCTTTGTATTGGATAGCCCTGATTTTGCTGGAGAACAACCGTCTGTTAACTTGTTACAATACCTCGTTTTACTACATTTGATGCATAATGTTAGGTGGATTTTCGACAATTTTTCTACTTGTTGCTTCGGTTGTGTCAAAATCCTTTTTTGGGTTCTGCTTCTGGAAATATCCCTGTACTTGCTGGCTACCATTTTTAGGCGTAAATGTTTCTTCAACTGCGAGGCATACATCTCACAGTGCCGAAGCTTTGCATTCAAAGAAGTATTTGGAGGTCAAGAAGGGGAATGCGCCAGTTCACAGTGCAGAACCAGCACATGTTCGAAGAAAGAAGACGGTAACATTTATTAGTTATCAGTTATCAGTTTATAAAGTTTGCTGCAAACGCGTAAAGCCAGAGAGCCGTAATTTGACATCAGACGATCGTTTCAAGCTACTTGACATGCCGAGAGAAGCCGGTTGTCCAGGTTATCGATGTAATGCGAATAATTTGTACAGCCCAGCACACTGGGGCCACTAACTGATGCATACCCTTTGGTATTAGGAAGAAGAATATTTTGTCCCAAAAGCTCGGTAAAAATAAACGTTTCGATTAGAAAATGTGACTTGCGACATGCAAAAAGTTCAGTGCTGGAAAATAAGGTTCCTCTTATGCATTGAAGCTATGGCCGTATTCCGAAATGGCCCTGGCCCTGGACCAAGCATGGCTTCCGTTTACAAAATTATCGTTTTCAAAGCTTTTATGCGGCAGGTGCTGAGGCTTTTTGAAGTTCTAGGAACAAGAAGCTGGCAGCTAATACTGACCATACTGGTTTCAAGGGTATGCTAGGTACGTCATCTGTGACCCGGGCTCGGCGTTTTGAGTACTGCTAGTGGAAAACCTGCTTCTGCGAACCATCTATTGCTTATGCGGACAGCTTCATACAAGGACTTCGTCAGATTGTAGCATCTGAACAATAAGTGACCAATATTTTGAAAGTGCAGGTTTTATGGCTAGAGTATTTCTTAGAGGTTTTGTGATATGATAGAGTTGGTAGTGGCAAAACTTAAGAACAAAATGAGACAGTGTTTTTAAAAGAGAAGAATACCGGTATGCCCCGGTTCTGCACAAACCTTCTAATAGAGGGTGCTGAGCCCACAAATCAGTCATTCGAACTGCATTAATTTTTGGTTACATTCAGGAATGCCATGTATCCCTGCCTCCGCCTCAAAAAGTGCAGGACGAGCAGATCAGTTCTCCGAAGAAGCAAGTAAAAGTCGAACCACCCCAGGCCATTCAACGAAGCACGACTGACGAGAACGTACCGAAGAAGCAATCTGCTAAAATTGCCGAATGGACTAAGAAACTCGGGGAGGAACAGCGACATTTCGAGCAAGTTCTCAAGGAGAAAAACGCCGTTTTCGAGCAGTACTTTTCCCTTACTAACACTAATGCAACTGGCTGTAAACAGGACGAAAGAAGAGTTCCGCCACTTAGATTGAAAGTTATTCGGAGTCGTAGCGGAACTAACATCTATCGAATCATTAGGCCGAAATTTGTCATTCACCATAAGAGGAGTCTTGTTTTGAAATGCAAGAACATCTACACTTCTCGTTCGGCGCGGAAAGTCGTGGAAAACCATGGTGCCCACAAAGACGAATCTGGAGTATTGGAGAATGTTCCCCCTGTGGCGGCTGCGGCTCGAAAACAAGAGGTAATCTATACTTTTCTCTTATATGGTTCCAGTCTTTTTGACACAAAAACACTCTTATTCTCTCCGAAAACACTACCGACATTTCGAATTGTTGGGAATTCTTCCCTATTTTTACCATTAGTTCTTGCTTCTCTTTTCTTTGGGATGGAACCGACAAACTAATTGAGACAGTAAAGCAGTCTAATTAGCGAAAACCTCAGTTTACAACTTGGTTCTCGTAGTGGTATTGTTAACTCTACTTCCAAAGAAGGCTTCCTTCTTTAGCCACTGCACGAGTTCACACACCTTTATTGCAGAACCTCTTCTGTTTTAACATGTTTCCATTGAATCGAACGTGTACAGCGTTTGAAGAAAAACGTCTTCTTTGTTGGTGCTGGAACTAATAATTAAAAGTGCTACTGTGGCAGCGATGTAGAATAAACTTCAGTCAGCAACCATAGCGCGATAGCTCGAGTCCTTTCTGGGATCCAGCGCTGCCTTCAGAGCCGAAAAATTTTGAGGTGGCATTCATAACTATCGTCTTTTTTTCTATAGACGAGTGCTTCTCTGCTATGCCGTTACTATTACGATGCCGAATTTCCCAGAGTTTTCCACCGGACTATCTTTCATGTACTATACGTAGGAATTCTCTTGGGTTCTTACTAGTCTGGTAAGTTTTACACGTTCCTGATACATGCAGCTATAGTGGTATCTGTGGAATTTGTGGTGCGCCTCGTAAATCCCGAAGAACTTTCCATGGTAAATCTTACTTAGAATTTCCAGTCAGTATCAAGAGCGCGTAGCATGACACAATTTTACTTTTTCGAATAGTTAGCTTTATCAAAGAAGGAGAAGGAAAATGGGGTGTAGCGCAGTAGAGGTTAGGCAGTGAGTAACTGCGAAACAGGAGGATTAATGAAAAGTTTTTAAAGCTACAATCGAAGAATTCCATTAGCAGTGTATCTCAATGCTAAGGATACAGATGGCTCCCACCTTTATTAACTTATTCATTGCTACGTAGCAAAGCGTGTAGAAGAAGAAACTAATAAAATAGAATAAAATCAGCCGCAGACTAATGCAAGCTATAGAACAAAACCCGTGGAAAATAATTTTGAAAAATAAAAACATTCTAGAGAAATGAAAAGGACAGACAAAACAGTAAACGAAATAAAGGGATAAAGGGGAACAAGAACTAGGTACTTCAGAAATTTGTTGGCCACCTTTCTGTATTTCATTAAATTTATGTGGACGTCAAGGCACTCAGCCAAATTCAGGAATTGCAAACCAACTCTTTTGGTAAAAAAAAGAGCTCCAGCGGAGACGAATATAAAATTTGTTGCTGCTGCCTCTGACGTTGGATGTATTAGCCGGAAAGAAAGTGCTGGGATCCAATTTGACGAAACCATAGAGAATTCTGAAAGCCATGAGAGCATCTTGCCTTTTTCTTCTGAATTCTAAAGACTCGAGCCTAAGATTTGCATTTCTTACAGAACTAGAGAGCAATAATCAGAACCGCCAGTTGCAATACTCGCCGAACGCGTTTCCCTCTCCCTAGCTCCAAAGCACCCTCTCCTGCTAGCTTTGCCTCAACGAGTTCGAAGCTCTTGCAATCCGTGTTATCTATGCTTGCTTGACATAAGCGAGGATAAAATCTAATGAAATCTAATGTACATTGACAGTCTCTAGAATTGCATCGGTTTGATAAACAGTTATGTTCCATTGTTTTCTCTGGTCACTATTTCAAAATGGCGCAACAGGTTTAACTCTATTACGGGTTTAGAATTGTTTTATTAGTGACACAGTTCTCTAGCGCAACTACTGACTTTAGTCCTAAGAGGGACTGTGCCTTTACCCACGCTCCGAACCCCTCTTTAGTTCTCTATGAATTCTGAAAGAGGAACTAAAAAGTGGGCTAAGATTTAAATTTCTTAAAAGTCATTCCTGACCAAGAAAATCGCTGCAGAAAGCTTGTCCGCGATTTCGCGGACGAGCTGTTCATTTAGCTTTGCACACTAGTTGAAGTTCTATAACCATTGTGTATGAGTGAATTTATAAGACTCTTCCATGCACTCGCGCTTGAGAGGGTGAACGATTGCAGCAGAAAGCGCGCGAAGAAATGGAAAACCCGTCCGAGAAGTCACGTACAAGTGTTCAGGTGCGATTTGCTGGGCGAAGGACGGTTTTGGGCCGACAAATTTGAACATCAACCCATTTTCTAAGTTTCTTTTCCAGAATCCGTCGAGGAAGTACATATTCTGAACGATGGTGCTGTCTTTGAGGTTTTTTCACGTTACAGTTTTGTTTCATACGCAGAAAAGTTTGGGAAGTGTACACACGGACTTCGCATCTACATATAGATTTTATTTTCTATTAATAATTGATAACCATACGCAAATATGGGTGCCTGCCGTCCGGGACAGACATTGTATGCGAAGGTATTAAAGTATGTTGACCACAAATAATTCATCCACTGCTTATAGTGAAGTGTTGCTATTATGCATAATATGAGATCCTTAATCAGAAGTTTTCGTCATGAATTACAAAGTAGCAGAACATCATTGCTACTTCTTATGAAAAGATAATAGCTGTGCTATATTCATGCTTACGACTCAACACTGAGTCGCATTGTCGTCAGCGTGTTAAATGAATTTCAAAAAAAAANNCTTCTCCACCGCTGTTTTCTAGTTGCTATGTAGCATTCAAATGCAGAGGCACCGTAAAGAGTCGTAAACATCTCCTGTGCTCTACTACTTCTGCACCCTTTTCCAATTTTTGTTTTTTAGCTAAATTTCCTCTGACAGAGTTAACTGGGGAGGGGGTTAGGTCCGGGATTACAACAATCATGCTCGATTTTGCATCATTACATCATTCTTACATAGATACAGCAAGATTGCAACAGAAGGCCAAAATTACTGAATCGTTTGAAAGCTTTTGCAGTGCGGTTATTTTGGGCGTTCAGTAGAAGTACCACATCTATTTTCTACTATGGAGCCTTACTCAGAAGTTTTTTGTCAACTTGTTTGATTGCTTCAAACAAGTTGCACAAAAATTTCACATCTTATCAACTTACATTACAGCTTTGTGAGTGTAGACAAACTATTCTGACAAACATTTTTGCTCCTTTTCAACTTTCATATGGCTATTTTGTCCCTCCAATCAACAAACCTGAAGCCTTACGGGACAAATTCTCTGCGCAACTAACTTGAAGTAATCCAACAAGTTGCCAAAAAACTTCCTAGTACCGTAAGCTACACTACATCTATAGATAAAAACCAAGTGGGGCCATACACTATTGTTACGTTAACTCACCCAGCGTCTAAATAACGCCTCGAGGTAATCCATGACTTCAACGGTTACCGTAACACCACTACCATACTTACTGTATTACGGTAAAAATGAGTGATTCTGTAGCAGCTGCTCAAATACCTTTTGCAGACAAGTGTTGATGGTAAAAGTTTTTCGAAAGCAACACACTCGTGCAGTAAGCACTAGCACTGATCGAGTATTCGCTTATTCTTCGTTCACAGATACCTTCATATGCGTAGTGCATGTTTGATCAAGTTACGTTTCAGGCTCTTAAAAGCAAGAAACCCACTTCTATGCCGTATCTTGCCTCTGACCTCGCAAGAAGTAAGTTACAGAAATAGATAATTTATTACGGATATCAAATCATTGGTAGTCAGCACTGTAGAGAGGTCTGCGCCTCAGATTTGAACAAATTCTTTGCAGACTCATATCCTGTTCTCACTGCGTGCATAACTGGACGAGCCTTTCCTGACTTGAGTTCCGCAGCTCTAAAAAATGCTCCTAACCCTTCACAAACTGATTTATCAGCTAAGCAGAGAGTTCATGAAGTGATCTGGCAACAGCTGTACAGTAAAACTGGTATTGTTGGAGAACGGCAAAACAAGGTAACCGTTTTTTTTACAGTACTTTAAATATGTAGAAGGCATGTACATAGTTCAGTAGATTTACCTCTCTTCACATTCACACAAATTCCTAAAGCTAATTTCATTCTAGTACCATTTAGGAAGTACAAAGTGAACCTGATCTAATCACTGTTACAAACAGTGCGGATGTTCCTCTTCCTGTTCCTTCTAATTAACTCTGTAAAGTTACTTTTTGAATTAAATGTAGAAGTATACAGTAGTATTAAAAAGTACCCGGTCATCCTTCGAATAAACTAGATTTTAATGCGCAAAACCTTTTTGAAACAGTTTTGACTATTATGAGGACTGCAATAGTTTCGCATGTGTAGAACACAGCACACCAATACAGTGCCATATTTACTGGAAGTCTTTAGAACTAAGGCAAGCGAAAGTTGTTTTTTTTCTTTTAGTCATTTGAAATACTTTTCGGTATGACATTTATAAAATTTATCCGGTTTTCTTAATAAGAGCGATGAAGATCACCCGTAGGAGCAGCACTTCAGATAGTAACAGTGACTCACAAGGTCATAATTCCTCAGCAGTTGTTTGTTGGCCCGGGTCCTTTTTGATACTTCTGTAATTAACTCAGCAAATTCACCAACTATACGGAAGATTTGTGTCTGAAGTGTCGTCTACATTGCACTATGGTCACGGATATCTAGATTGGAAGATCTTTTCTATTATACTTTGGGATGCAATCTCAAATTCCTATATCTTATTCTGTTGTTCTGCTGTTCATAACAACAAAGATAAGAAGCCAATGGAACCTTCGCCGCTTCAATTGAGCCTTGTACCCCAGGAGAAATTAATACACGATATGTTATTGTCTACTGTCGTTGTTTTTTTTTTGTTCGTTTGTTTTTCTTTTTTTTCTTTTTTTTCTTTTATGTAGTGTAGCTTTAAATTTCTTGCTTTTACTTGCGTACAGTCCATTCCGAGCGTGATCATCGCTGGTAGCAGACAATATAAAAAGCGGGCTTTACGAGTAGAATATCCTAATTACCTGACTGCAGCTGAGTAACCCAAGTGATTGGACGCTCGAATGGTGACTGTGCATTTAATGCAAATCTATGTGTCCCGTTGTTATGTCGAATCCTACCATTCTTAAGTAATAAAGAGGTCATTTTATTTTTGTTATTACAGACAATTTACGGTAGAAGACATCTGTCACTTTATAGTAATCTGTTCGTCCGATTAGTGCTTATAACCTGAACTTGCAATGCTGCTCGTTCGAAATGCATTGCAGCACAGTAACAATGAGATTCCTTCATGAGCAGTGGTTCGAAAATAATAATTACTCAAGGTGCTTGTAGAAACTGCCTAACTGTGGAGCTCACACGCAAGTGGATATGTTTCAAATTCGCTTTATTTCCCCACACCATTTCATGCTGAAAAATTCGGAAATAGCCTTTCGCCTTATTATGAAGGTTTAACGATGCTACTGGTGGTGGAATGTTGCAGCACAGTTAGAAGTGCTGTAAGCGATAAATGCCAGAGACCGGAAATCAAAAACTATCTGGAAGCTGTGAAGTGTCCTGCATATGCGGTTCTGCCGTCCTCCACTAGCGCAGTCAGCAAATCTGACATTCCCGAATCACTCCTTCAGCATTCCAGTTTCGGAGGTCCTTCTGCAGAGCTCTTCTACAATTGTCCTCCGCTCTTGCAGCTCGGCATGTGGCACATTCGGAAACAGGATTCAATGCTTTTCTCTTCCTGTAAGCAGTCCAATAGTGGTACTCGAGGTCAGTTCCCGGTTTGTTGGATGAGGCGTCAAGGCTTGCTGCACATTTTTCCAGTCCTCTGAAGAGCCAGCTAATTGTTGCCCTTCGTTGGGCCCTCAACTATAGGTCAAGCACATCAGGACTCTTTCGGCACAGCGTCATCATACACGTCCTCCCGCTTCCTTGACAGTGGCGGACTAGTCATCCGGTTTGAGACTGAAATGACGAAGACTTTAATTCATATCCGCTTCGAAAAGATATCTTTTGAAACATAAACTATGTATGTAGCATTTTCATGGTCTACTACGATCGCTCTTTCAGTAGACTGTACCTTTGGGTGATCCCAAGTCCGGAGGCGGTGTTTCTTCTTCAAGAAAATGCAGTTTACTTTATGAACAAGGTCTTAACGAGACTACAGCTCATACATATCATAATGTAGTTAGGTGGCACCTTTATCTTCATGATGGCTTCATAGTTTGTCATCGTAACCTGTCCCAAGTTTCTGCAATAACAAACTGCTGAAAACAATCTCTTAGACAGAAATTTGCTTAATAAAATTCGCTTCTGAGGTTTTCACGTATTTCTGGGTCATCCTTTCCGCTATTTTGTAATTGCAACTGAGCGAAATCTTCCCTTCTTATTATTAGACAGTGAAAACGGCGGATATCCTAACACGCTTATAATGCGGATCTCCTTTCTCTCCTATTCTAAAAACGATTATACATACTTATACGACCACAAATCGTTAGCCTGGTCCGATGGCTGGGGCTTCACTTGCGCAAGGGAGCGTCTGCTTCTGCCTGCCGGATTGCGTCGATTAACGATAATATTGTCACACAATGTCCTAGACTCCTTTCCAGCAAAAGAGGTACCATAATTCAGTATTCAGACTCAGAGCACAGCCGATATCATCAGAAGAAAATCTGTTGCAGGCATGCAAGAACTACTATGAATTCCATGGGATTATGTGTCGCAGGCATAGTATCTTCAGCCACTGCGGCTCATCGCTTCTGTGCATTTCCATGTGTACTGAGCTTTCCACAACCATGAAGTCGAGTTTTCGCAGCTGGTTGTAAGCAAGTACTTGCTTTCTGGTGGAATTTTCTTCGTCAAGAATGATATTTGAGCGGGGACCTTTGAACCCTAGCCCAACAATGAGCCCGCCGAAAACTCCAAATGAGCTCTTAGCGAGAACGGTGCCTTTAAATGCAGCACTCACGCTCGCAACGCTACCTGAGTTCTCGATATGTTATAAAGACGAACTCAAAGATAGGCTGAGCTTCAAAGACGTCAGCTTAGCAGTCATTCCTGACCGAGAATATCGCTCTAAAAGACGCGTCCGTGATTATGGTGAGGAGTTTTCTCTATCGTCGTGCGCTTTCTATT
This sequence comes from Oesophagostomum dentatum, assembly GCA_000797555.1. Lineage (NCBI taxonomy): Eukaryota > Metazoa > Nematoda > Chromadorea > Rhabditida > Strongylidae > Oesophagostomum > Oesophagostomum dentatum. The sequence continues at coordinate 53,519 of KN549362.1, read as the reverse complement.
GGAGTCGCCTACAGCCTTAAAGGCAGCAGTCACGGAAAAATGGCTTCATAGAGCTTCATAGACTTGGTCATTTTAGAGGAGCTCTGCGGCAAAGTAAGTCATAGCCAAAGTAAAGATGCGCGGAACTTGGTCCCCATCGAAAAAATAGCACTGGTGCATTGGGCAAGATGGGCAAACGGCGCTTACGGGATCGAGAAGGGCACTTATTATACTTCGGATATTCGAAGATTTTTTTCGAATGAATGAATATCGAATAAATTCATTCGAAGAGTTTTTCGAATGAATGAATATCGAATAAATTCATTCGAAGAAATTCGAATAAACGAATATCGAATATATTCATTCGAGAAAAATTTCGAATAAACGAATATCGAATATATTCATTCGAAAAAATTCGAATAAATGAATATCGAACAAATTTATTCGAAATTTTTCCCGAATAAACGAATACCGAATAAATTCATTCGAGAAAAAATTCGAGTAAACGAATATCGAATATTTTCATTCGAAGAAAAATTCGAATGAATGAAC
>KN549362.1:0-11126 GCA_000797555.1 Oesophagostomum dentatum | reverse complement strand
TTTAGTTACCATTATAGTACCTGGACTTAAAATGGCAAATTGTTCGTTTTTGAAACGTTTATTCAATAATAATAATTTACAAACCTAAATTAGACATCAAATTATGCTCAAAATCATGCAACATGTCAGAATAAATTAAACGATAGTCAATTATGTAAAAGAGAACACTTTTTGTTCGGGCTGAATTTGATTGTAATCGGCGGTGGTTTTGCCGTCCGCCGGGTGTTCCGAGTCGATTCTTGGCTTCCGCTTCCGCTTCATGATCTCATCCTTACGCAGCGTCACTGGACGTTTGCAGTTGTTCTTGCGGAAGTAGAGGTTGCAGGCACTGAAACTGCGCGGATTACTGTATACTGCTCACAAATTTTAGACTGATATCTACACAGCAAAGTTTACTTTTTACTCACTTGCATTCAATTTCGCCGAGATGATTGCGGCGCCATAAGGAAGTCGTACGAGTTTTACATGTGGTGCAAACAGAGTTCACATGACAGGGCACAGCCTAAAATCGTACTTCGAAAAATTCTAACCGCACAGTCTTTAAGATAAATAATTGTACCGGCATCCGTTTCTTCTTCTGCTGCAGCAATTTCCGGATTGTTGGTGTTGGGTCGCAACTTTTTGACGAATTAGGTCGAGCAGAACAGAAGTTTGCTGGAGCCGATGATGGAAGCATGGGTATGCTGGGCGGAGTATCTGGTGGGGTGGTGAAGAAGTACTGCACCGAATACGGTTCGAAGTTCTGAAATATTTGTTGCATCAATTCTTATCTGCAAGGGGAACACTTTCTTTGGATCCGTGAACCTCGGAAATGAAAACTACAGTGAGCTAAGCTTTTCGCGGTCGTAATCCTTTCGGTGTAGGCCAAGAAGTACGCGCACTTCCCTGATTGGTCGATTTTATCGCGGGGCGCGACGACAGGAAGCCTCTTTTCTTAAGGAGGATAACTCGGCTCTTTCAATTGTATTCAGATGAAATTAGGGTCTTTGTGTGCCGTAGTTAACGCGTAAAGAACTAAAACGTCGTTAAAGCTCAACTTTAAATATGGCAGACGGTTCTGAGAGTACTCGCTGGCAACATCGGAACGCGCTAAGGTCTACGATTTGGCGCACTTCCTTCCCCTCCCCTCCCCCTCCAATTCTTTTAAACCAAGGGCCAGCCGAAGTAGGAAGCATTCCCTACCAATAGCCGTGTGCTACCTTTGAAACCATCAGTTAACACCATTCAAGGACCCAGCCTTAGATGTTTCCATATTGGAACTCTAGATAAAGGGAAGACTCTCCTGACCTGGAATTGTGTCGGGTTCATGGCATTCAGTGTGGGTTCAGCTGTAGCATAGCTGGCACTATAACCATTCAGGACTGGTAGCTGTGTTGCAAGTGAAAATTCCTCGAACTGTCCCTGTGCTGATCCTGGTACTGGCTCTGGACTCGAATGTGGGGTTTGGATGGCAGGACTGCAAACAATGATAGGAGAAGGTTGAAATCGTAGACACTGTTTACCGCGGCATCAACTAGTAATATTCTTCCAAAGTATTTTCTGAGACCATTCTCAGGATAGGTTCGGTTATAAACCAAAACATCTTCTAGAAGGAAATTCATATACCTCGGCTGGTAATATGCACTTTCGAAGGGCTGCTGTGGCTGATCAGAGCCGAATTCGCTGTCGTAGGTGAAAGGAAGAGGAGAAGGTGGAACAGGCGGAACGCAGAATGCGGCGGGTTCTGAAAGGAGATCGTGGTTGAGCAGTGTCATTGTTTGTTCTTTTCGTTTAGCTTCGTTTGTAAGGAGTGTGTTTTAACTGTTAAATGTTCACTGATGACCAAGAACAGTACTACTAGGTTGGCCAATAAAGAATAGCATTTTGAACCATTCTCAAACGAATACATAAAATCAAAAGCGCTAGTGAAATCCGGGATTTTGAGGCCCAGATCTTGAACCTGGGCGGTGTTCAAACAAAGAATTGTATAAAACGCATTTTTTGGTAAACTAAGCTGAGAAAGAAAAGGATTTCTTTTAATCGTAAGCAGTTAGTAGCATGAATAATTTGCATTCGCATAATCCACTCGTGAAGGATAAGCAGGATTTCTTAAGAGACTCAAAATAATTCACTTTTCTTAGAGAATTTTTCATTCGAGATTACTGCAGGAGCGCACTGGCCAAACTGATAATATCAAGGAAAAAGATGAAATTTACCGAAGAAGTCCGGATTATTCTGCAAGGTCTGCATGAGCGATTCCATATCGCTTTCTGCTGGTCGCATATAAGCTTCTGAAAAGGAAGCACTAAGTCATGCGAGGCAAAAGCATTTTATTTATCGTATATATCTTCAAAACTCTTCGTGCGGGTGTGTTGAAAACGAGTTGACAGACGACTAAATTCTTCCATCGCCTTTTCAACTATTTTAAAACCAACCTGACTAGCCATGAGCTTATCGAGAGCAGTTCAGCTTTCAAGTACAGTTTTGAATTTCCTTTTGATTTCCCTGATACCTTCAGTGAATAAAATGCTATCTTAGCTTGCTTTGTCTACTACAGGCTTCGGGGATCGAGGATCTGACACTTAGTTACTGTGCTTTCTTAAACATCTCAGATATTGGGAAAAAACTTCGTGGAACTCTAAGTTTATGAAGCAAACTCCTAAGCGTTAGCAGCTTTCAGAGAGATTCGAAATCGATAGATGGTGCGAACATTTTTGACACTTTTGTATATTTCAAATTTTGAAAAATAAGGTGAATTGTTTAGAACAAACGCAAGAATTTTCCACTTCGTGAACTTATTGTTGATATAGTAAATGTCGAACTACTACGTTATTTTTACTGAAAAGGAGAAGAGCTTACAAAGAGTGAATAGAGTTTTGCTAGAATTCTCCAGATACTGTAAGAAAATTTTTAGGAAAGACTGGTACACTCTTAGACCAGCACAGTAAAAGAGTGAGCGTTAAAGCGCCCAAAGGCAGTTAGCTTGTCTACAGTTTCAAGTCATGCAGGACTACTGTAGTACCGTGTTCCTCACCTGGGGCGACATGCTGCTGAACACTGTCGAAGTGGTAAGTTGTGTCGCACATCGTATCTGAAGTTGATAATCGTATCAAAAAGCAAAGCAATCACGAATGATAACATTTGATTAAAAATCATGTCTTGCTAGAGAACGAGTGCAAAATGCGAGAGCACACGATTAGATATGAAGAAAGACGACCTCTAAGGAGCGCCTACCGTAGCGTGATTAGATAGTAAACGCGTATGATACCGCAAGTCGGTAAAGAGGCTCATAACTTAACCCTGTAGCGGTTATCGGTATTTACCTAGCATGGCAGTGGCCGAACAACATGGATCCGAGTAGTATCGAGAACTAAGCGTGTCGGAGTACATTGTAGCAAGGTACTACCTGAAAAGAAATAAATTAACATACTTCACTATGCAAAATTAAGTGAAAGTTATGACAGATGCGTGGAGCTGCAAATTGAGCTTCGTTGAGAAAGGAATTGTGTACTCCGCAGCGCGCCTGGAAATCGATTAAAGTGATCATGGCAGCTAGGAAAGGTGCACAGGATAAAAAGAATTCTCCTTCGAAATTACGGATTAACTATCTGTGACAAACCCAAAAACGCAGCAGCATTTCAAATTGAGGAATCTGAATGGGTCATTTGTAGGCGAGTTAGTCAAACAAGCCGCCGAGGTAGGTCAAAAATCCCGGACGTGAGTAATCTGCGATCGAAGATGAGCTTAGAGGCTGTGGGCTCTCTTTTTGAGGCTAAGCACTAACTATTTATTGCATTAGTCATGGTTTCTTTGTCGATGTAAGAAAAATACTAAAGTTGTTTTCCAAAAGCTCAGTTTCACGTGTCGCTGATTACTGCTGTCGCTAAAAAAGTAAACATTTGTGTGAATGCTCCAAAATTTGCATCTCCCTTTATAGCAGTGAGGTTGAAAGGTCAAACTTCTGGAGTTCTGCGGCCGTTCAGAATAGGTAGATGAAATAGTATCCAAAGGCAAACATCCTAAGGTACATTCAATCTCAGATATTTTGAACCTAACTTTACAGATAGCCAAAGAATCAAACCTACCAGAATTCATTATTTCGTACCTCACTTGCTAGGTTAGCAGCTTTAAAAGCCAAAAAAATAAGAATCAAGAAATTCCTCGAACAGCCCATGACCTTGTGAGAATTAGGAGGTTTAAGAGATTCTAATAGGATACCTACAAAACAGCTTTACTATTCATATCGTGGAACAGGTAGTTTTATCCTGCTTTGCTCATCCCGAACGTCTTCATGTTGGATCTATGAAGGTTAGGCATGGAAATGCGCACTGCCGTAGGAGTTGTATTAGAAAGGTGGAAACTTGGCTTGTTAGCTTTCAAAGGTACCAGTCATTGTAGAAGGATCTGCACATAAGCATGGTACATGTGCAGACCAGGCGTTTGACTCAAGAATTTTGGATTAATTTCGAATCAAGAGAAGAACTAATGAGAATGTTCCCGAGTTTGCTCTTAGTTCGAGCAACACTACTTTCAGTTTTTCTTTTGTAATGCTCACGAATACAGGAAAGAAGTAATTAATGTTGGCGTTGGCGAAAAACGAGGCGGTTTATTTGGATTGTTCGAATATCCAAATAAATCGGCATATCTAGAATAGAAAATAATAACTGCTCAAATTTGTCGTAAACATGGAAAAGGCTGAAAGTAGGACTCGGAGGCCTACCTAAATTCAAATAAATTAAGTTCGTAGACTTACAAGTTTGATTTTATGATTATTCAAAAATTCTCAGTCAAATGCTCAGCGCAAACGGAAAAATGGCAAAAGTTCTTTAAAAAATGCGAACTACTTAGTAGGACATTTCATAATAACAGAGGCTGAAAACGACCGCGGAGGAGATGCTGTAGTTGATGATTAATGTTTGTAAAAGGCTGCCTGATTTCCATTAGCAAAAATGCTCCAAGGGAAACTCAGGTTGGGTCAGGGTTTTCCAGAGGGATGAAGGAGAAACAATGGAAACGATTCACTCTTAGGAAGGACTGGAATCTTTATTCATGTTTGAACATCTTATATCAGAGACATCCTTTGAGTCGCCGACGTCGCGACGTTTTCCGCCTGCCCAGCGGGCATTGCAGGCAGCGTGAACTCCTGCTCACTGCTTTCGTCTTGCCTGGGGTTGTGGCCTGTATCACTGACAAAGGGTGCCGCACATATGGCGGCGACTGGCAGCAAACTTATCACTGAGTCGGTGGCAGAGGTCAAGACATCATTGACCTGCTCCGGTGCCGGAGGGACCGAATGGCGGCCGCTTTTATATTGTTTTCTTATATTGAAGTAAACAAACACACAATAGAAGGCTTAACATATCTTTGCAGAGCGCTGTGAAGCGCTGCTACTAGTTACCATAAAAGCGACAGTATTATTACCTTGATCTACGCGTACGAAAAAAACTGCCCGTGGTAGCCTCCTTGACGTAAATAACTTCCACAAGAGACGCGACATCAGCAGTGCGAAGTATTGTACTATCTGCAGTCCTTGGTTGATTACACTATTCTGCTATCCGTCGTTAGAGACGCTAAGAAGAACAGCGCTTAAAAAGTAAAGTTAACTTGGATTTTCACGTCTTAGAAACGTTATGAGTCTTACAACATCTAATATTTAAGGCTGTTGTTTTAGAAAGCATTTTTTAATCATCATCAGAAATTGCAAGTCTAAGCAGCTCTTTGATGACGATAATGACGGTAATAATCTTGGCCGCTATTAATTAGGCAGCTTTGCCCTAATAATTTGAAATCTTTTAGTGCTTTTGCCGAACATTGCGAACATTGTGTACTTACCATATGGTCACATACATCACCCAGATTTTTGTTGGTAGGAGAATGCCAATATCTTCATGAAGAAGCAATTCAACAGCTCTTTATCTCGGAATTAATTTGATTGCAGGTGCAGTTACTGAAATGGCTGAGAAAAGATAGTATATGGTATAAAAGGAGCCTTTAATTTAAATTTCCTAAAAACCTTTCTAATATATATATAATTGAATTTCAAGCTGAATAAAACTTGTATTACGCTGAAAAAGGGAGATTAGAATTTGCCCATCTTTTCCTCTCATAGATCTGCCTTGGTAATGGTTCACTCTCAGCTTCTTGTACTACGGCAATGTAATCCTTTTGTTGCATTAGATACAATAATTGTGATTTGTCTAACTTAGACGAAAGAGCACATCACCTACTGTTTCGCATTACTCTCAGATTTAGTGGATTTTTGTGGAACACAGCAACATTGATAACCTTATCCATCACGCGCTGACAATCTCGCTGTTGCTTACATCTTTTTTTCTCGCTCACATTCCCGACTTTCGTAGTAAGTGTGCTTGGAGTCCTTTGTTTTTTTAATTAAAGTTTCGTTTGTGGGACTGATTATCGCTGGAGCATCCTTTGAATGAAGAGCTTGAACCTCATCTGCACATTGAAAAACTAGGGTGTTCGCAGAGCTCAAAATCACCAAATTTCTTGGTCTTCTGGCTTAATTATTTTTAAATACATCTTCACTCGGTCATGCTGTGCTTTGCTTGTTACAACATTGTCTTCCCTAAAGACAGCAGTCCGTCTCATTTTCGCTAAGATTTTATTGTAGGAAAGTCGACCCAGTTCTTCTTTAAATCCCCACCACAGTTTTCGATTACCGTAAGTCCTAAAAAAATCTACTGTTGTACGAGCTCAGCAGACCGAAGAAGTCAGAAACACTCTGACTGTAGACTACTGCTTTAGCTTACTTTGTTTTCTCACATTTTTCTGGTACGACACAGTCCATTAGTAGTCAGCTCTTTTCAGAAAGAAAGACACATTTTCCTGCACTGGTCTAATATATTCGGTCAATAACTTTGATTTCTCTGTTTTGACCCACCTACTGTGGCACATGAACTCGTGCACCAGTCGTCCAAAAATGGATCAGCCTTAGAGCAATCGACTTTGTTGAAAACTATGGTAGGGATGTGGAAGATGCTCAATTTGTCCTCCTAGTATAAAATCTCAGTAAAGAAAATGGGACCGAACGCTGCCTTTATACTAGCACAGCCCAAAATCGCCCAGATTTTACCGTTACTCACCGACGATCACTCATATGCACTTGGATCAAAGCTTAATTTCCAGTCATGTACTTCCTCGGAGATTTTTTGAAAGTAATACGGAAAAAGATTTTCTGAAGTGTGAAGACATTTTCTCACATTGCTTTCACTAGTTTAACTTTGAAACGGTATTTCTGGCATGAAAATAACCCAAGAGCTCGAAATTTTTGTACGTTTTGAAAAGTGCTTATTCTGCCTTAATGAGCCCTACAGCAATAACTGGAATTATCTTGTAGACGAAATCAAGAGCTTTCGAGCTCTAGCCAGCTTGCTCTAGCTAGGAATTGCTTTCAAGGATTTCTTGTAAACTTCTACATGCAGCCACTGCAGCTACGAAAGTTTCACTTGCACGAACCTAGTACTGACCATTTCTACTCACAGTCAGTACGTAGTTTTAAAAAACAAAATCCGGATTGGGCTGATCTCAACCAAATGTTTCGAAAACACAGACTTTTAGCAGTACTTTAGACAGTAATGAGATGTTACGAAAGTTTATGATGCAGAGGCTGACCGATAAAACGAAGGAAAGGATTCGACAGAGTGAGACTCACTGAGACTCATGAAAACTATTTTATTTACAATGAGCGCACAAATTTGCCATTCAGCAAAGTTAAACAAGTTGAAAATATTAGTTGTTCTGCGGCAAAAATCATTTTAAGGAGACAAAACTTCTAAAAAGTTCGAGTCGAAGAATGAGGTGAATTTGCATAGTAGAGTAAAAGTAATAATATGAATAAAAATAAGGCACTAGAGATATATGACAGCGAATGAGACCTATGTATTACTGTAAACATATAATGTGAGGTTTTAATGTTATTCAGCAGCGATTTGGAGTTGCCTCAGCCGGCTTGAGAAGATCCGTTTAGAAACAGTGCTCAGTGGTATCCTGGATGTTGACGTAGATAGCCTTGACCTGAGAATACGCCTTCAGGGTGTCCAGGCAGTTTTCGCGGCCATGACCAGAGTTCTTATAGCCGCCGAAAGGTACGTTGACCTGCAGTTAAGTGGTTTTTAAAATGGATCCAGCTACAGTAATATTAAGGATCACCTCAGTATCGTTGTAGGTATTGATAAAGACCGTACCAGCTTGCAACTGAGTAGCAATGCGGTGACATCGGGCGAGATTTCTGCAGTAAGGTTAGAGCTGGATGGTAATTTGTGATACTGCAAAGGCCCAACTCACCCTGAGAAAACTCCAGCTGCAAGTCCATACATGGTGTCGTTGGCTCTCTTAACTACCTCTTCCTCGGTATCGAAAGGTAGCAGAAGACAGCACGCTCCGAAAATTTCTTCGCGTACGGCGCGGGCGGTATCCTGAAAAACGGGAAGTTAAATCAGTTGGAGAGTGAACCCGTGGAGTGTTTCCAGTTATCAGAATAGCAAGTTAAATTCACCGTTAATCCAGTGATCACTGCAGGTTCGAAGTAAAAACCGTCCTCGACGCCGCTCGGGTGCACCCGCTTCCCTCCTCGAAGTACTTCTCCACCCTGGAAAGACAAATTGCAATAATCGTGGAATATTACTAATCTACATGTGCTTCATAGGTCCAGCTAAGTAATGATAGCTCAATCAAGCAGTGATCAGAAAGTGCTGAAGCTATTTGTCAGGAGTTATTCTAAAATACCTCCTCTTTTGCGCTTTCCACAAAGCTGAGAATCCTGTTTAGGTGAGCTTCATTGATGTTTGCACCGACCCTGGTATCTTCGTTCAATGGATCGCCAATCTTCAGCTTTTCATCACACTCCTAGATCAATGTTTAAGAGAGATCTTCGGTCTTGTCCACATTAGAATGATCTTCACTAATCGAAGAGTCAAGAATGTTGCTAAAGTAAGAAGTAACCTTCAACAGTGCATCTTTGAAGGGCTCAAAAATGCCCCGCTGGACGTACACACGAGTGGCGTTTGTGCACACTTGGCCTGGAAGAACAATTACCCTCGCTAGATGTACAATAGAAAAAAAACATGCTTTGCAAGAAAAAAAATGTAGAGCATCGTTGCTTACGTGATGCTCAAATCTATGAACAAACTTAGTAACAACTACTGTCTCCTCAAGTATTCTGCAGACACACAAAAGAAGCGGGGCCGGCAATCGATCGACCGCCAGACATCTTTATCCATGGCCATCGAACGCGTTACAACGTGTCCGCCTGAATGTGTGTGTCCGCAGACTACTGAGGAGACAGTAAGTAACACTCTTCTGGAAATTCAATTAATTTTTCTGCTCACCTTGATTAAGGAAATTGGCTAGCATAGTGGCTGCCACAGCGCTTTTAATATCGGAGTCGTCGAAGATGATAAGTTCTGACTTTCCTCCAAGTTCGAGCGTTACCTAAACATATAAATGGTAACTTGTCGTGTCCTCCGCAAGTCTACTCTGTTTCGCAGCTCTTAACAGCATTAAGCTTTGCAAGTAAATGCGTTTTAATGTAATTACCTACCGGTTTCACGTTCTCCGTCGCAGCCTGTCGCTGAACGGCCATTCCGCTGGCGACGGAGCCTGTGAACGAGAGCTTACGAATGAGCGGGTGAATGCATAGCAGTCTACCAGTTTCGGCTTCTCCCTAAACACGTAAGGTCCTGAAGATTCATTGGGTTCGTGGACTAAATCGTCTTTTGATTAGAATACTGGAGCCACTCACCTGCACCACATTATAGACACCAGCCGGAATTCCTGCGGCTGCCAGAATTTCTCCCAGCAGTACAGGTGAAGCTGGAGCAAACGGAGACGGCTTATAGATGACCGCATTCCCCGCAGCCAGGGCTGGAGCCACCTAGACGTAGGACGCTGAGGACTTTATGCTGTAACTCTAGCGTCTCAAGACAGCAGCGGCTTACCTTCCATACGCAAGTCTGGAAAGGATAGTTCCAGGCTCCGATGCAGGCGACGACTCCAAGGGGTTCTCGGCGAGTATAGGCGAGTCGGCTGGTGGGGCCTCCAGGTATGTCAATTTGGTCTCCTGAAACAAATTTCGGTAGATGCACTTGCATATTCGGAATGTGCTGTTCATGAAAGAAGCAGCGCTCACCTTGCAAAACTGCAGCTGCCACACCGCCAAAGAAGTCGAAGGTGTCCGCCGATGATGCAATGTCTACTCTTGCCTCGTAGATTGGCTTTCCGTTAGTCTTCACTTCCCAGCGTGCAATGTCTTCAAGGTTGTCCTGAACAGCCAAATACTGCAGAAAATAAGAGGACGGTTTAGCTGGAGCAAACTTCAGAAATTCGAAAAGAATAGCGGTTGTAAACAAAAACGCCTTCCCATTTCAGACGACGGAGCAATTACTTGGAATTCTTCGCAACCGAAAATGCTAGATGAACAAACCCACTGACGGCAGTATCACTAACGAGGGAAATGCACAAGCCTAACCCAGCCGATCGAGATGAAACCCGGCTAAGTAAACCTTTACGCTAGGAAGTAGTTTAGAGCTATGCGATAGATTTGCAGTGCTCACCCAAAAAAGATTCTCCAGCTTTCTACAAGAATGTCTTTCTTGAATACAGCACGTGAGCTGCGTAGCGCAATGGTAAGTGTGCGGACTAGCAAGCAAGTGGTCAGAGGTTGGAATCCTGTCCTTGCCATCGTTTTGCAGCTTGGCTTTCCAACCTTTCCTACTTCAATTTTTGCATGAAGAACAATCGGAACCAGCGTTCACGCCCATTTTTTCAGTAAATAAAGCACTTCAAATTTACTGTCATCGGTCAACAGCAAACATTTTTTGCACCTTCCTACAGACCTTCCTTTCTTCTCGTGATACATGTGAGATGTCAGCTGTGCCAAGCTTGCCCAAGAGAATGGTGACCACGGGAGCAGGATCAAACATACCGATTTTTGTGAATGACTGGAGGTTTATGAATTTGAATGTATCGTTACTGATCCTTTCTTTTAATATAAAATATGTTTGCACATGTTCAATAGGCCCTTTTGTGAATGTATGATTACTGGGCAGTAATGTGTGGACGCAAAAAAATGTCAGCCGCATAGAAATCTGTCAAGGAGATGACCCATACTCTCACCAGCTGTGCGATAG
>KN549360.1:178770-193225 GCA_000797555.1 Oesophagostomum dentatum | reverse complement strand
TAAAGATCCTATGTTCGTTTGCTCTTGTCTATTTATGCATGGGATACATGGGGGGATACACGGTACACAAACATTCATCTATATTTGAACAAATTTGTTTAAAAATTCTCTTCACTTGAGTTTAGCACAAGAAATCACTTCACGTTTTTTATTTCTTCTTCTAGTTATGCGAGAAATGTGCCGACACGACGAAGATAAACAGAAGATCTGCGTAAAATTGGCTGAGCCCAAAAATTATCTTCGGAAATTTGTCTTCTATGGGCGCAATTTACGGTGCAGCGATATTTCAAACCCATTTGAGATCTGGAGAAACCGTAGCCATGAGATTTTCATCAAGAAGCACCCGTCAATACCTGACGCAGCTCAGCGATTTGAGTATTTCACTCCATGTGAAATCTGCACATTTGAGATCTTGAGAATCGCTGCTCCAGAACCTCCTCGCAATTCACAGCAACAAAATAATAAGATCGTGTTCGATGGCTACGATTTTCATCTTCGCAAGGACTTTGAACAAGAATTTCAAAAGTTACACAAAAATGATGACTACGCTATAAACTTTGGAGAAGGAAATTATAGTAATAATGACAAAAACAGGTTTGAGGATGAAAAGAACCTCCGGCTGGAAATTGTCTGGTGCAGAAACAAAAAGAAAACGGACGATAGTCGAAATCGCACAAGTGAAACACAAAAAGATTTTATGCAGCAGTATTCATCGCATTTCAAAACTCGTATTGTTTCCTCAGTTACGTCTTCAACAATAAGCACATCATCGATGCCTAAAGCGAAGCAAAGCTCTCCAAGAGATGTAAGTAAAACGTCGCTTACTACTGCTAAGCAGAGAACGAAATCAACATCTCTGACAAAAAGACAAAGCATAGTGACGGATAGCAGCAGGAGTGAAATCTGGACGAATCAGACTATAGACAGTAATACCAACAGTTCCGAATTTACAGAACCAACAGCTACCTCGGAAGAAGTCACTTCAGCAAATTCGATAAGTAGTATACACAACACTATTAAACCCCTCCTTTCTGCGACAACGAGACTTATACCTTTCAGCTCAAATCCGTCTCACAACAAGGGTGAAACTGGCAGCAGCTATCCTACGACAAATCTTACAGGACTAAGCAGTTTTGGTTTGATTTATGCGACAGCGACATTGAATGACTTGAAGACATCCACTTTCTCGTTGCATTCAGCCATGTCCAGAACTGCGCTGAGCAGTTATAGTGAGACGAGAGATAATTCAAAACAATGGAAAAAGCATACTGTTTCGTACTCGACGAGGTCCTATAAAACTGAAAGTGCCAGTCATCAGGCTCAAATATCTAGTATTCAGCAAAGAAGACAAAGCACTTTACATACAGTAGCTTCACCTATTAACTTATTCAGCTTCTCTATGTCAAATACCCGAACGTCATCAGCATCGGCTGCAGCTTCTGGACAAGAATCAACTATCTCAACGCTTGAAACTGTAGTGACGGACATAATACGAAATGATGCTAGTCACAGTTCAAACGCTATTTCAGAGACGTCTTCTTTGAATTCGTTAGCTTATTCACACACGGAAAACTCGTCAATCCAAACAACATTTAGCTACAGCTCCTCGGTATCGGTACTAGCACCGCCAAGCAGCGTTAGTAAAACGCCTACTAGTACTACGTCTGAGAATTTAACCAGCAACGGAGGAAGGATAAAAGCTGGTGAGCTGGAAAATTTCACGGCATTATCTCGAAAAACGGAAAGTTCTCGAACTGCCGAAAATGGTCGAACAAAAACCGCTTTAAATACTAAATCTAAGGCGCTCAGCTATTTCTCCAGAGCTTCACTACTGGACAGGATTAGACGGACGCCATTTCCTTCCACAATCCATCAGCGACATACAGTATCACTATTAACCGTTTCGACTAAGTACATGCAGCGTATATTTGGGCCCTCATCAACAGTACAACCAGAAATTTTTGCTTATACAAGAGGATCATTAACTGTCGCTCACCACCATTATGAATTCATGCCGTCGACCATTTCTCATCTAGAGAGCACTAAAGAAAGAAAACGCAGCACCAAGAAGAACGAGTTCGCTCAGGCGGAGTCGTCGAAAACTACCGTTGCTAGTCAGGAAACTGGTTCAACAACCACATTGTTACATGTACCTCTTTCAACGAAGGAAAACATTCCGATATCGACACCTCATCCAACAATGGCTAGCGTTGCATCAGCAACTGTCAGCGAAAGAGGCTTTCGTCGGACTTCGCATTCTTACAAGAGTAGCAATACAACAGCAGCTGCATCAAGAAGACTCAGAAACACTGGTTCAACAACAATCTTCATGAACGACTTTGTGGATGAAAGCACAAAAACGGTCCAACAAACAAGCTTTTTGGGTTCTGTTCTGTTCTCAACATCTAAGAAAAAGGGCTATACTACAGAAAATGTAGCAAGAATGGGATCGCCGAAGCAAACAGTAACTAGCATTGCATCAACGACTTTCAACGAAGGAAGCTTTCATCAACCCTCCCAATCTTATAAAAGTAGCAGAATGACACCAGCTGCAAGAACAGTCGCAAATTATGCTTCGACATCGACGTTCATCAGTGACTTTGTGGAACAGAACACTAAAAGGGTGCAGCAAACTAGTTTTTTGAGCTCTACTCAGTTTCCAGCATCCAGGGAACTTAGCTATGCTACAGAAGATGTTGCATATATTGGATCAGAGGAATCTACATCAAAAGAGGGTACCATGGGAAAGTCGAAAAGCGCAGTTTCTTCTATTTCACTCGCTCAGGCAGAAATTAAAAGAAAGGAACTTGTGAGATCTACGGCATCGGGCAACATTCTGCATAATATCACAACTTTTCCATCCGTAAAAAATAGTGAACTGGCGGTTACTGCTACACATTCAAGTTCAAAGAGCAGCATCAGTTTTTCAACTACAGCGACACATGAGTACATGACATCAAGTAGAGCTAGTGCTATCTCAACCCCTGCAGGAAACTTTGCAAAAGCTGGAACGTCCGAAATTTCTTCGCCAACAAGTGCCTTTTCTGGTATTATGAAGAGCGATTTACGAACAGAGCCTGCCTATGTATTTTCGAGATCTAGTAGGGTTTCGCAGCCAAGGCAAAACGTAGCGGTGACAAAGTCAGCAAGGATATTCTCATCCGACACCGCTGCTAAAGCGGATAAGACCATAGCTAGCACTACTAACACCACTTCGGAAGAAACTGCAGGACGTTTTGTAGAGAAAAAGGGTGTTTCGACGAAGAAACCAGGGGATTTTTCAAAAGACAAGGTTACTTCAATAAGTAACCATGAAAAAATGAAAACTGTTACTAGTCCCTTGGAAAAGACAACTACGCAAGTTGATTCGCAAACTTACACGAAAAAGAAGCTGACGAAAAGTGTATCAAAAATGAGAGCTGTTATTTCCAACTCTACAGGAACTAACTGTGAGAGAACTTCTCACAAAAGGTCAGCTATGACATTCACTATTATTCCGCACAAGGCTACACCCGCGCGTGTAGGGAGTAGAACACACAAGACAAAAGAGAACAAATCGACTGAGGCAACACAGCATGCGGAAGGGAAAAAGCCAACCATTGCCGCGGGTTATTCAACATTTTTGGCCATTTCTCCAGCGCCAGTTAAACTAACAACAGCTCCTCAAGTAGATAACAGTGAGCAAATTTGTATTTTACCGTATATGATTCCGCTTGCTAATAGCAAACAATGTCTCATTTTTAGTAACACGAGCTTATTGTGAAGATCCTTGTCCGCCTGGATACGTAGAAGGACCAGCATACTGCTACAAAGTTCTTTCGGTTAAACTAACATCGACATATAAGAAGGTAAGGATTCTGCCATTGAATCAACGGAAAAAGTGCGGTTACTAGGTTAGCAATTAAAGACTTTTTGCTTGCTACATAGCAGTATTGCTCGAGAGCTCGTTCTCCACTGCTCCTCCAAAAAAGAAAAGATACTTGGGAAGCAACTATTAGGGTGGTGAATAGGTTTGCAGCTTTTTAAAAAAAATAAAACGTTTCATAGAACAAAGTGCTAATAATTGTAACAACAACCCATTTTAACAGCAGTTCATTCTTTCGACCAATCTATGACTTGTTTGACGAGCGTCTCCCTCCAAAAGTGCCTTACACCATGCAATTTTGCAAACCATTTCTGTGAAGCAGACACATCAACGACTGCTCTCCGTATACTTCGCATGTTCGGGCGGCGACGACAGCTTTCTGACTTTTATGAGAAGCGAAGAAAATCAGGTGTCGAAAATGCTGATTTTTCCTTTGAACACTTAGCTTGAAAATGAAAAATTACATTATTTAAAATAGAAAATGTCATATTTTGTAGAGCAAAAGCAGATCATTCCAACTCTTAAACGAGCATAAAAAACCATGAACTAAACAATAAAACCTTGCCCCAAAGAGCAAGCAAATCATTCTAAAATAAAATAAAACATAAACATCTGTGAACGTATTCGCCAACCTGCATAAATAGGGCATCAAAATAGGAGCAAACGTATGATTTCTGTTACATCTTTCTATCGGTACGTTGTCACAAATACTCAAGATGCAAATATTTATGGAACACTGCTGGAGGGTGGTTTCTGAATGGGTTTTTTTCTGATAAGAAAACATGAATTTAAGGATTAACGTGACACTTAGACTGTTCATGGTGAAAGTGAATACAGCATAACCGGCTCGCTTTCAACGTCGTATAAGTTCTTCCAAAAATTATTTTCACGAACTGGAGGGAGGTTTTTTTNATTCGGAGCTTACCATCGAACGTTTAAGAATATATGAAAGTCACCACCCTTTATAGTGTAAGCTGTTTCTATTACATAATAGACACATAAACTCTGTAAGGCCACATACAGAAATACGCTCATAACTTCCTGCGGAAGAACCGAGAGCAGCTAGGAAGTTGGTGGTATATAAAGCAGCCCGAGATCTATTTAATGAGTGATTATCGTCCCCACTTGTGGGGGCCAACAAATGTACTTCCTTTGTTAGCAGATCCGCAGAACAACCATCTTCGCTACAGCGACTGCTTATGTTTACGAAATCGTGAAATAGAAAGATCGAAACCATGCTCATGTATTGAAGGAAACGCCAAGAATTTATATGCCTTTAAACGTATCTCTTATCGTAGAATTTAAAATCCCCGAAAATAACACTGCGCTGTCCCGTAGAAAAGTGCTATGAGACCTAAGTGAACGAGTCTTGTTCTTCTACTGGGAGTTGCGCGATAATATTGCGGATTAAGGAAACCACAACAGATTCTGACAAATGTTCTCTGTACTTTTTCAATTTTTTCGATTTTTTTTTGAAAAAGGATATCAGACACAAGTATATAGTTGGATGGCCGTGAGGAAAACGTCTAACTGTAGTTTTATTCCGAATGAAGTCTGATTTCTAACTGTAAGAATATACTAACACCTAATTTTAGGCGCTGAGCCATTGCCAGATGTTGGATAATGCTGATCTCGCTCGTGAGCAGGACTTTGTTGACGAAACGGTTATTAGCATAGCACAAGTGATGAGGTGAGTTAAAGAAAAAGTTTCCCATCTTCATCGTAACCTGAACCTTGGCTTGGGTGCAGTACACTGCTATAGTACCAAAAAAAGCTGTTAATTTCGCCTTAGCTTTGACTACGCGCCTTTTACACAACTGGAACTGAGCCAAATTATATCTGTCTATGTTTGCTATAAGCAAATACCAGTATCTAGTACTTTAGGCACTGATCAGTCAAGTTTTTTTTTGAATTTTATTTATAGGATATCTTTTCTTCAGAAAAAAATTTAGCTCGAGTTTATATGACGGATCGAACTGCTGCAAACATCTCATTTCCATAGAAGACGGCCCTTAGAGCTAGTGCAGAATTTGTCTCCTCTGGTCCACACACTACCATAGCCTCAACCACGTTTGGAATAGGACGAATGAACTGTGTCTGTGCAGCATTGTTGGAGTAACACAGTTAAATCACCAAATATTAAATTGTCCGATAAGGAATGCGCAAATGTTTCGGCAGAAAATTCTCTGTAAAATCGAAAATATTTTTCAGCAATTTTTATATATCATTTGAGAGAAGAAAGCACGCAAATTTTATAGATTTATACCGTCACTATACGTCTATTTGTATTTGTCAAAAATGTCCTTCTTTCTAGTTTGGTCTCTCAAAAACGTGCTATAGCCTATGCTTATTTTAAATATCACAAAAAAAAAACATCGTAAAGGATTGTGTAAAGAAGAAATTTTATATTGAATTTGGTGACAGTGCGCCATATTATGAGGCTGAAAATATTGACGAAAATTAAGAGCATCAAGAGGAAAAAATTTTGAAAGAAAAAGTTCCCTCAAAATTTCGCTATTTTTCACGGCGCTGGTCCGGAGTTTTACGGATGAGCCGCGGCCCTGTGATTATAGCCGCTTCCCACCAAGTCTTATGTTGATGCACAACTGTACCATAGTTTGCTTTTGTTTATCTAGTGATAAAAGGCAAAGCTTTGGAATGTACCCTTATAGAGCCCAGAAGCAAAATATGGAAATTTCGCGGATTTCGATTCTTAAAAACTTAAAAAATCAAGCTAGAACCCGCTAGACTAATTCGCCTAATAACTCTACCTCAGCTGTTTTCGGCTACCATTTGAAACCTCATCACAGGTTCTGGCTGCAAAAACTATTAGGTTGTCCAATAAGTAATGCACGTGATCGCAACTCATCTTCTCATCGAAACCAGCTTCATTCTTCTAACAGACTTCGCTTTTTGCTAGGACGATGGAGAAATGTTGTTGACTGTTGTGGAGGATATATTTATTGATAAAGTTCTTTTTTGTTAATTTTGTGATATTCTGAAAATCGTGTCAAAACGAGCATTTTTTATCGGACAACCTAATAAATGCAAAACTGAGCGATAAAATATCTAGAGCAGTGCTGTTCACACTTTCACTAATAGTACGGGGTAATAAACAAAAGTCTTGACACTCTGTGGTGGATCTAAGAAAAAGAAGACAGATCTCTCCGTAAAGTTGTTGTTGGAAAGGGCTATTCTTGTCAGTTGATATTCAATAATAGTAAAATGAAACTTGTTTTCTATATTCTCTTCTAAAAAACAACCTGAAGCAGGATTTTGCTCTATTTCGCTTCAGTACCTTATTTTCCTTCTTGCCCAAGAGCAAAAACCCTTTTCCTCTTGCATCCATTCACTCTCGACATCTCTACGTCCTTACAACAACAACGAACAAAGCCCCACTGACCTTGGCTAGTAGGCGAAAATAAATTTGAAGTTAACCCTGTTATAACTAGATTAAGAAAAACTACTAGAAGGTCGCGTCAAGTGGATAGGTAGGAGTAACTATTTCTCTACAGGAATCTGTCGAAGGCTCCAACTGCAAGATTTTATGTGAATGAGAGGACGTTTCGCAATAGAGGAAGAGTACGGCTAGTGGACATTCTGGCAACGAAGAAGGGCATACTTGCTGTGAATTCGACTGTGGCAATAACCGATTTCTTCACTGACGTAGCTGCTTTGTGTCGCACGACAAGTACGTAGGCTACTAGCCGTTTAGCGCCACACGAACATGTTAAACGAAGCTGAACACATGCTGCAAGCACATCGAATACGTTCATATGCTTAAGAGAATTTCCATAGGTCTTACCACCTCCTAACCACAGCAAAGTCGGGCTGTTCATTCGATGCATTGCAGCTTCGTGCATTTTGGCTATACAAGGACATCAGCCTCGTCGAAATTAGAAGAATCACATGGGCGCTCATACAAAATATTAAAGTACGAGATACTACTTCACACACTGCACGAGCACGATGATCTATGACTTATCCTTTGCTTGAGTGAGATGAACTGCTTCGAAGCTTGTAAAATAAATTTCAAGTTCTCCTACCTTGAAACCTGGGCATTATCGATGTTTTTTGTATTACTGATGTTCTTGAGCCTCACAGGTTATTAGGAACGTCCCTTTATTCGGCCTAACGTTTCCTAACTTCACATCGTTGTCAAAGGCGTGAAAGTGGTTCAAGATGTTGTAGTGATCTACAACCGAGTCCATCAACGTACCCCCCCCCCCAAGCCCAAGCTTGTGCGTTTGATTTGTCCGAACAAGCCCATGAGTAAGGTCTATCTGCGTTGAGACGCACTTACCACGCGTTCCACCAGTCGGGCAGAGTCGACCGCTTCTCTCTGCACTAGGTCATTCTGTCAAAAACGGTCGAATGAGCATGACTAGTGTGTATCTTATACGGTACTCTATGCTCCGTAACAGCTGCATTATAGTTCACAGAATGGTAAGAACGGCAAGAGATCGGTGGTAATCGACAAACGCTCATTTCTACTGTTTAGCTTTGGGTCTCCAGTATGTAGCATGCCTTTAAAGCTTTCCTAGCAAATATTTTGGGGTTCGAAAGCTAAGACTGAACATTTGATATCAAAATCGCCACCGTTATAGTCCACTCTTCTATATCTCCACAGTGGTGTTATCAGGCTTATCATCCCGTCTTTTTTCAGCGAGATGTTCCTTGATACGTGTACTTAGCTCGGCCTGTTTCTCCGATATAAGTTGCCTTGCATACGGCGCACTCTATTTGATAAACAACTCCTGTTTTGGTGCAACTTCCTATCATATCGTAAGGACAAATGGTACAGTTTTTTGTTATGCACATGTTGTCGTACAGCCTGTTGCGAACCAACAGACGTTTGATGTTGTCGTTGGGTATGTTCACTGGAACAACATCATTTTGCAACCGTGCTCGAATAAAGCATCTTTTTATTTCTTCACTGACCTTGTCTGTTATAAACAGTAGACAGGGTGGTATTTTGATATCATTTTGTGCACCCATGTTGTTGGTTATACTCGTTCTTGGCGTTCTCAGTACTTCTGTATAGCCGTTTTTGCGCATTATTTCGAAAGCCAGGTTTTGCGATTCTTCACGCTCAGCTTCGCCGGTGCAGACTTCGTTAGCAATGGGACAAAGATTAGCGCCAGTACTTGCGATACGCTTTATGAGCAAAATTGAAGAACCTATGCTGGCTCAAAACATTACGCCGAATAAAGTCACGTTCCTAAAAACCTGTGAGGCACAAGAACATCAGCTTGTAAAATACTTTTTCCGGACAGCGGTTCTTATGCCGTGGCGTTTTTAAGAATCTGGATTGAGCGAAATAAGACTGCGGAATCTCTGATAAGCAAACATGATTTCTTTTCGATCTTTCAAACAATTAAACAGTTTGCCATGCAGTAGTACTTGGACTTTTAAACAGTTTTACTTTGTCAACCATTTTTACAGTAAATCCTTTGTTGGCCTAACGTTCCGAGCAATTCGTCTTCATCAGAGGCCTGAAAATGGATACCAGTTATTATCCGTAAGATACGCCATCAAACGTCTCCGCTTGCTCTGTTATGCCCACTTCGTCTAAGGCGTACCTCAGCGAGAAGAGCTGATGCCAGAGACACCAACCTTGGATACGCCTATCTTCGTTACGTACGCGCAGCTGGAGGGTACGGGCGTCACTGAGAACAAACTAGCAGACTAGGACTTTATATGGCAGCTTATCGATCGCATAGCGATAAAAACGCGAGGAGATCACTGGCTATTGATACACATTCATTTATAGCATTCATGGCAAGACTTTTTGTATAGATGCGGGCAGCTTTCACCGCCTTCCTTGCAGAAATCTCCGTTTCGTACCCCAAAATTGTGCATTTTACTTCGAGCCCCTCGCCGTGGTGTACTTTTTTATGTATCCCGAGCGGTGATCTTACAGTTCCCTTTCTTTTTCCGGCTAGATGTTCGCTGACTCGTGCACTCAAAGTTCTACCTGTTTCACCAACGTAAATCTCGTTGCAGCTCAGGCACTCTGGCTGATAAATTACTCCCATCTTAGTGCAGTCTGCTGTTTTACCGAACGGACACACAGTGCGGTGCGATGCAATATCACGATGTGCTATTGGTTAACATTCCGAATGATAAGCTTAGGAAGCAGCTGATACGAAATAGAATTTACGATGTAGAATGCATATCAAGGCAACGCATTGTGTGCCCGTTCAGTAAAACAGGAGACTGCGCGAAGATGGGAGTAATTTGTCAACTAGAGTGCTTGAGCTGCAACGAGATTTACGTTGGTGAAACAGGTAGAACTTTGAGCGTGCGAGTCAGCGAACATCTAGTCGGAAAAAGAAAGGGAAATGTAAGATCACCGCTCGGGAAACATAAAATAGAAGTACACCACGGCGAGGAGTTCGAAGTAAAATGCACAATTTCGGGGTACGAAACGGAGATTTTTGCAAGGAAGGCGGTGGAAGCTGCCTGCATCTATACAAAAAGTCTTGCCATGAATGCTATAAATGAATGTGTATCAATAGCCAGTGATCTCCTCGCGTTTTTATCGCTATGCGATCGATAAGCTGCCATATAAAGTCCTAGTCTGCTAGTTTGTTCTCAGTGACGCCCGTAGCCTCCAGTTGCGCGGACGTGACGAAGATCGGCGTATCCAAGGTTGGTGTCTCTGGCATCAGTGCTCCTCTCGCTCAGCTACGCCTTAGACGAAGTGGGCATAGCAGAGCAAGCGGAGACGTTTGATGGCGTAACGTTACGGATAGTAGCTGGTATTCATTTTCAGGCCTCTGATTAATTGCTCGAAACGTTAGGCCAATAAAGGATTTGCCGTAAAAACCTGATTGGCAAAGTAAAACTATTTAAATTTCTAGCAATGCCCAGGTTCAGAGAAAGAAGAACATGGAGCTCACTGAGTAGGACTTTTTTGAAGGCCTTTTGCTACAGTCACTCAGCGCCACAAACCTCCAGGCGCAGTCTTTCTTGAGTGCAGAGGCATTGGGCGTACTTAGTATAAAGCCTACCCTATGGAACTACCCTATGGAACTAAACTCGCCCTTCCGCGCTTTCTTTAACATCAAATACACTAGTTTCATGGAATCGAGCTTCCATTTTCCAGCAGCCACCCAACTTAGCGCATATTTTAGCTACAGTGCGACGATGCTGAATATACGTGAGCCAACGTCTGCCCCACTCACGATACAAATTTCGATGCTGTAGGTTTATACAGATAGAAAAATTGCGTTTCAAGTGTCCACACCTTTATGAAATCACAAAACTGTCGCCAGTGAACGCTCCTAACTTGACATATAAATGCGCACTTTCCATATATACGTCTATAAGTGGCGGTCGCAGAATTTTTTTCGGGGGGGGGGGCCTCAAGCCAAAAGTGGGCGGGCTGGGGCGGAGTTAAGGAATAACCGATGGTAAAATTTAAAAATTACAATTTAAAAAATGTTAAAAATAAAAATCGGACATTTTAAACGAGTAACAAAAATTGTTTTTAAAAAATTGACTTCTCAATTTTTCCTTGGCCTGTAGGCCAATTTCAAAAATTTTCGGCAGCCTGTCCTATCGCGCGGTCTGCGTATGACGCATGCGGCAAGATGGCGGGTCCCCTGTGCGCTCGCTAAAAGAGCCGGCAGCCGTCGTTATTGATTAAAGATTCTCTTTATTTCAGAGTACTGCATGCCAATGACCTGTGATCTAGACGACTTTGAATATTTTGGTAGAGGTGTAGATCTGATTTTGCCACAAGGGAAAAACAGCATGACAATTGGAGAAAACATAGTGTGGGAACAATGGTTAGCCTTGTGTTTGTGTGTTTAACAATGGATCTTTCAGAATTCCATGCGCTAAACCGGATAGCATAACAGCGGTGAAATTCACATGCGGAGAAAGAGGAAATATTCGGCCGCACCCAAGTACAGTCAGCTGCCTGAGAAAAGGTCTATTTTTCTATTAACCATAAACTGCAATAAGTTTTATCGTTTACTTCTTTCTATATTGATTGCATTTTGTTTGTAATCAGGGACCACTCGGAAAATTTAACTTTACTTTCATGCAAAATTTTCTTTCAAATAGAAATGCACGTGAAGAGAAGCGGGTAGACTTGAATCAACTAGCCTTCATTAGTACTTCAAATACATTAATTTTTGTTGTACGTCCTATAGGGCGCCGACAGATAGGTATAGTGGCAGGCTCAGCGGTGAGATCATCAGCTGCACTTACTGAAAGTGGGATAGCACTTCAACACAGCAGACAGCTACGCTGAAAATATGCAGGGGGACGAGGTGTCGATGGCAAAAGCCGTCCGGAGGTAATGGATTTGGATTGTGGTTTCGGGTAGACTTTAACCAGTAGAACTGAGCACAGGAGCACACTTCTACATGGATTCAAGAATTTTTATTGACTGACCAGCAAAATATTAAGGAGCAAGAAAATAGCTATGCTATTTCGGTTAGGGGCCAATAAAATTAAGCGTTTTATATAGGGTTCAGTAGTGCATCATACGAGTGCACATTAATCATGGTAGAGGATTGTAATCGGGGAAGAGGAAGGGGTGAAGATTGTCAAAAATGGGTAATTTCTGGGCGCCCCATAATTCACCCAAGTAGTTATTTCCCAATGAATCTATTCTTGTTTTGTGGTCTACTGCCTAAAGCCAGTTAACCTTAAAAATTCCTACTGCTTATGACCACTCCTTTCGGAATTTGTAGGGTTCGAAATTGACTACGTTTATGTCCAGGACAGCGTTCTGAACATAAAGTAAAACGATTGGTAGCTAGCGCAGCACCGAGCCAGGACAGCACCGTAAAAAGAGGTTTGGTACCGTGTAGATCAAAATTTCACAGCGATGGAACAACTTCTAGCAAGGTTACAGGGTTTTTTTTTCAGATACTGTAGAGTCACTGCACGTCAATGCAATCCTCCATAAAAGTTTTACCACATACGATCACTATCTGACAAAATTGTAAGGTCCGGTTACATTTACGTCCAGGACCATGTCTCGGATGTATGGTGGCATTGTATCTGAATGATTTTTTGTTAGTAAGTTGGCCGCTGCAAATCCACCTATTTGGAAAAGCTAGAAAGTCCCCAGCTGAAACTTCTGAAATGACCAAAGTGGAAGGGTACGCGCAGTTTGGCACCAAAGTTACGAAGCTTAGATTACGCGTAATTTTGCCTTCAAAAAAATTGCTACCTGCCATCACTATTGCATAGAAACCTATAGAAATGTTTTGGCTATTTATTTATTTAGCTAACTGTGGATTTAATTAAACCTTTCTCGTCGCTAGATGTTGTATCAAACGAAAAAAAATGTGGCGTATGTAGTGGGCGGTTACGTAAGCTCCACAGTTAGTTTGAAACGAATAGGAGGCACAGTGCTCCACTTCTGTCTAATGTGGCAGGCAGAAGAGTGAGTGGGAATTCTTAAATTTTCACATTTTATAATGTTAGTGGAACTTGTAGGAGATAGACATACAACAATGGTGGATTTTCCTCATTTATTCCAAATTTCTTTGCATGAGCGAAAGCTCCATCGAAATTCTTTAGCCTGTTTGTGGGCTTCGTATCGCAAACTTCTATCTAGAAAATACGATTGACAGCTGCGAGATCAGCTTCAAAAGATGTCCCAGCCAGAAATGTCTGTCATAATTTTTCATACATTATATGGAAATAAAACAGGATGCGGTTTTAAAAGGGACAACCTAGCAAATAATACCTTGAAGGATATATGCATTTTATTCGATTTCGAACAGATGTTTGACATTGGGAAATATTCCTTAAATTCAGATTACATTGACGACGTCAAGGATGTCGAAGCTCCCTGGAATAAAGAAGTGCAGGGTAGCTGCGAAGCATGTTACTGGATGGGAACAGCATCCTGTGTTGGTGTGCCCGGAGGATTTTCTTGCATATGCAAACCGGAGTGGAGTGTAAGCGTTCGTGAAACTGTTAACGTTTCGGCATTACCTTCTCGAAGCTTGGATATTGTTCAAAATTCATCTAAAATCGCAACCTACATCATCAGGCTTCCCACGCATGAATTATAAGTTAATCGCAGAGTTTGATGGTTCAGCTTGTATGTACAGGGTGACCCACATAAAGTGTGACGCAAAAATCTACCCACAACTTTGCAACAATCAATTCAAATAATACATATTTACTTTTGTTCAATAGACACAAGATTTCTATATAAAATCTCAAACATCGCTTTCAGAATGAGCACCTTTCGCTCCAATATAAGCGTCCAATCTCTTTCAATTTTCAAAGATGCGCGCAATCATTTCTTGTGAGATTTCGTCCCATGATCCTTATCAGTGTATTTGTACTGTATTTATTTATATTGACTTGTATTTAAAATAGCAGGCTTTTTGCTCCAAGATCAACCAGATAGCAAAATCCAAAGAACTAAGATCGAGCAAGTTTGACGGCCAAACATCCTTCGCCCAGAAACCCGGAAGTGGTCTCACACTACTCCACTCATAGGTGCGATATGGCGCAGCCAGGCCTTCAAAAGTGAAGGGTGTCAACGGGACGAAGTAATGAGTAAATGCCTTCCAATAGAGGGTCCCGCACGAAAATGCTTAAAAG